>ML412401.1:0-37902 GCA_005239525.1 Nicotiana knightiana | reverse complement strand
TATGTAAATAATCAGATAATTTAGGCCAAATATTAATAGTTAAGCGACCGTGCTAGAACCACGGAACTCGGGAATGCCTAACACCTTCTCCCGGGTTAACAGAATTCCTTACTCGGATTTCTGGTCGCAGACAAATTAAAACAGAGTCAAAATTTCCTCGGTTTAGGATTTTAAAATAAAACAGTGTCCCGGAGCATCGTCAAAAATCCGGGTGGCGACTCTAAAAACTAAAATAAATCCCAAATCTGAATAATGTCACTTAAAGTGAAAAAACTCCCTTATTATCCTTCATTAATCAGGGGGTGGAGGAAAAGGGAGGTGTGACAATGTCTACTAGGGATTTCAATGATGGATTAAGTTCCTTGTTCATCACAAATAATTTCAATAATCGGCCCATTGTTATGAGTCGGTAATGGATTGTTAGTCACATTAGGGACTTCCTCGTCTCTCAACACAACACTTTTTTGTTCTATCAAGCTGTCAACCGCCCTTTTGAGGGTTTCCAACAGTCCTCCGTATCATGGCCCTCTACTCCTGAATGGTAAGAACACCTATTACCGGCCCGGTATTATGGGGATTCGGGGTTTTGCCGATTGGGGTACCGGTTACAACAGACCTAGTTGGATCAACTTCTGGAGCAATCTAGAGTAAGATTCACCAATAGGGGTGAAATTGTTTCTCCTGGGAGGCTCACTTGTCACGACCCAATTTCCCCACTGTTGGGTATCGTGATGGCACCTAGTCTTAAGGGCTAGGTAAGCCTATTATTAATAAACATCAATCATAATACAAGAATCATTTAAGTGTATTATTTTAAATAAGTCTCTACACCATACACATCTTCCCAAAACCCGGTAAGTACAAGTCATAAGCTTTACAGAATTTACACTATGATTCCTAAATACCACTGTTCTGGAACAAGTACAACAATGTACAAGCAAAATAAGACGGTGACTCCGAAACCCGTGAACGCTGGAGTGGTTTTACCTTGAGTCTCCACAACAGCAATCGCGCTGCTAATTATCGACCGACAGCTGTGCAAAACCTGGTATCTGCACAAAAATATGCAGAAGTGTAGTATGAGCACACCACAGCGGTGCCCAGTAAGTATCAAGGCTAACCTCGGTGAAGTGGTCACAAGGACTAGTCAATACACCTACTGGTCTAATGAACTGAACAACTATAAATATAGGAATAACGGGAAAAACAATATACACATAAAGGTTGTGCAATGCAGCTAACAATACAGTAAATTCGATAAGGAAGGAAAATAATAAGTATTAGCGGAAAACATGAAATAGCACAAAAGATTGAATAGAACACGAACAAATTTGGAATGTAAATATACAACACGGACAAGTAATGACTCAACAACTTCAACCACTTCAACCACTTCTACATCATGTTCGTAGTCATCTCCATGAGGTTTCGAACCTCGGAAAAATCACCATTTACGGGTCCCAATATTCGAACCCTAACACTTGGCATCTTGTTCCCTCATTCGAGTACTGACTGCAGGGACGACTCACGTTCCAATTGGGTCATTCCACCCATACGGTAAGTACAACAAGAGTAACTATACTTGGAAACAACAAGGAACCCTTGAAACAACAAGGAACCCTTAATCCGATAATAGTACTTAACTACGTGTATGCTTGTGCAGGTGTCCTAACATGATTCAACAACCAATAAACATAAAGAAAGAAAAGGGAAACACGTACATTATCTTCTCACAATTTTCACACGAATAAACTCACACAGTAAGTGTTCCAGTACACAATATTAACAACAAGGAATTCCCCCAGGCCAACACAAGTATCACAAGCAATCCCTAACATGGCCCACCTTGTCTCGCCACATGTGCAACCCTCAATCTCATATCCCGCCTTATCACGCCACATGTGCAATATCAATTGTAAACGCGGCACGGCAGAAACCTCGTGCAAATTCCCATTTCAACAACCGCACGGCAGAAACCTCGTGCATCACCACAACAAGTACAACAAAAACAACAATAGAAACAGTTCAAGATACAATAAATACATCAGCTCAAGAACCTTCGATCACAAGATAGGCAAAACTAGTTCACGAGAAATAAACATAATAAGGAAAGCTAGGCATATTAAGAACCGCTAACAAGGAAGGAAAATAACATGTAACAGTCGCACCTAAATGTACGGGTTAACAACAAGCAATCAACACGAATCTGATAACTCTATTTACAGGCAAGTCAACTAAGGTATAGTCGATCCAAACTTCCATTAAGGTCGGCAGTTTCAAGGGTATTCAACAATTTCATTTAAGGACAAGCAACGTGAAAATAATCATAACCTCAGTTAAGACCAAACCACTATAGAATGAGATGAAGATAATTACAATTAGAGATAGGCAGTTAAGAAGACATAGCATGATAGTAAAAGGAAATAAAATCTTGAGATAAGTCAATTAGGAGTCAAATAGGCAATAGGAGTAAATCCAAAAGTAAGAAATTCTACATTTAAGCAAATAAAGATGAAAATAGAAATTAGGAAATTCAATCATGCCAAGGGCAATTCATACTCAGCGAATATAAGGACCTAAGATTCCTAAAGGGTCTAACTTTCACAAATAAGTCCGAGCATGCACTCGTCACCTCGCGTACACGGACTACAATCAACATAGAAGACTGAAATCTTAAGGGTTAATTCCCCCACACAAGGTTAGGCAAGATACTTACCTCAAAGACGACAACCCGGTACTCTAAAATGGACTTCTCGGGCGAAAAGGCCTCCGGACGGCTCAAATCCAACTAGAACAACTTCAAAACACATATAAAACTTATAAGGAACTATTCCGGATAATAAAGTTTCGATCTTTACAAAACTCTAAAAATCGACCCAAAAGTCGATCCCCCGGGCCCGTACCTCGGAACCCGATAAATTTTATAAAATCCGAACACCCATTCCAAAATGAGTTCAACCACACAAAAATTACCAAATTCCGATACCATTTCGCCCCTCAAATCATGAAATTTCGTTTTGAAAACTTTCTTCAAAAACCAACATTTTTCCTAAACCCAAAACACAATTTAAATGACAAAAAAAGACTAAATCATGGAATGTATTTAATTCTAGGTGAAGAACACTTACCCAATCGAATTTCTTGAAAAACCCACAAAGAATCCCTCAAAACCGAGCTCTACAAGTCAAGATATGGTAGAAATGGCCTAACTCTCGATTTGAAGATTTATATTCTGCCCAGGCATTTAATGAATCGCAATCGCGAAACATCACTTCGGTCGCGAAGAAGGAAAAAGGAAGGCTGCCCAGTATTTGCTCAACGCAATCACGAGAGAAGAGATACGATCGCGTATAAGAAAATAGTTACTGGCCCAAAATGCGCAACGCGATCGCGAAAGGGCATATACGATCGCGTATAATGAATAGACAGGCTTCTGCGATCGTAAATAAGGTCATGCGAACGTGAAGAGTAACGAGTACTAGTGCTCAAGGGCTAGTTTTTACTATGCGAACGCGGAACAGAAGAGGCGAACGCGAAGAGAAAAAGTACAGAGCTATGCGATCGCGAGGACTATTACGCGAACGCATAGAAGGAAATTGAGGTGATCAGCAGAAAGGAATCGCGATCGCGAAAAGAGCATTGCGATCGCGATGAAGAAAATCAGACACCAAAACCAGCAATTCAAAAATAGGGAAAAATGACACATAGCCCACCCGGAACACATCAGAGGCCCCCGGGACCCCGTCTAAACATAACAAGTTTCATAACCCAACACGGACTCACTTGGGGTCTCAAATCACACCAAACAACGGTGAAACGCCGAATCACACCATACATCGAACCTATGAACTTTCAAATCTTCAAACTTCTAAACTCGTGCCGACACCTATCAATTCAACCCGGAAAGACTCCAAATTTTGTAGAAAAGTCCCAATTGACATCTCGAAGCTACTCCAACGCCCGGAATCACATTCTGACCCCGATATATCGAAAAGTCAACTGTGATCAAACTTCTCAATTTCCAAACTTTCGCCGAATTGCCTCAAATTACTCTACGGACCTCCAAGTCCAAATCCAGATGCACGCCTATGCTCAAAATCACCATGCAAAGCTGCTGACATTATCCAAAACTTAATCCGGAGCCGTTTACATAAAAAGTCTAATTCTGGTCAAATTCCACCGCTTAAGCTTCCAAAACTAAAATCCTTCTTCCAATTCGATTCCGGATCATCCGGTAACTGAATCCAACCATACACGCAGGTCGATATACATAATGTGAAGCTGTTCAAGACTGTACGCCACCGAACGGAGCTTAAATTCTCAAAAAGATCAGTTGGGGCATTACACTCACGAGGGCATGGATTATGTTGGTGTGTGTTTTGTGGTGGACGGGGTTATACGAAGCTTGGTAGGGATTGTTATTTCTGGGAAGTGGAGCTCGGGCTTGACTATAATGCTATTGTGGCATGCGTAAGGTTGGACATTCATCACCACACAGTGAGGCGGTGCCACGACATAGGCTGGATCTTGGTGTGGATAGTAGTGTTCTGGGTTTCTTTACGGAATGTAAGAGATGGAATGATCGGCGGCGCCCTCTTGAATGTGAAGCCATCATGGCTCCTTTCTCCCTCTTTTTACGATTAGCCAAGCCCCCTGAGCCGTTCTGGATGGTTGGGAGGTGGATTTCAAAGCAGCTTGGCTTAATATCCAACCAATTTTCAGACCGTTCTCTACCATTTCCCCGATTTTGATTGCCTCCGCAAATGGTTTACCCATAGAGAACATCACATTCTGAGAATAATCGGCCTCTTGGGCCTGACAAGAAGACTGTAACCATTTTGGTGTCGTCCATGGGTGGCTTTACTCTGGCGGACTGCTCGCGCCATTTGATAGCATACTCGCGGAAGATTTCCACGGTTTTCTTCTTCAAGTTAGACAAGGAATTTCTATCTGGAGCTATGTCGACATTGTACTGAAATCGTCTAACAAAATCTCAAGCTAAATCGTCCCATATGTTCTAGTGGGAGATTTCCTGATCCATATACCATTTTTAAGCGATTCTTGTCAGGCTTTCTCCGAAATAGGCCATCAACAACTCTTCTTTCCCACCAGCCCCTCGTAGTTGATTGCACTATCTTTTTAGGTGAGCAATTGGGTCTCCGTTCCCATCATATTTCTCAAACTTTGGCATCTTAAAGCCGGCAGGTAGATGAATATTTGGGAACATGCACAAGTCTGAATAAGAAACATATTTTTGGCCACTCAGGCCTTGCATGTTTTTTAAGCTTTATTCCAAGCTTCTCATTTTCCGAGCCATTTCTTCCTTGCTCGGGGTTCCTTGCTGCTCTTTCTTGTTCAATTGGGGACTCATATTGTGGCTGTTGAGCGTATGAGTCTGGAGTAACATGCATTATGTCCGGCTGAAATTACGGTCCTTGGAAGGTAAATGTTGAAGGCTTGAAGCATGGCCTGGCACAATTGGCAGTGCCAAAGTGAATACCAGTGGTGCAGAGAATAACGTTGACGATGCTTCGGAGAATGGTGCCTGGGGGGTGGACCAAAGAAGGCATACCGATGAAGGATGATGTAGAAGGGTACCCAAATGGGACAAATGGGTTAGTCATGGGGATGTTGGTGGTTCCAACTTTCCTTAGGACCAGCTCGGGAACTCGGGAATTGTGATTGGTGGTTCCATATTGTTGGACTAGGCGCCCCACATTTCTAACATGCGGAGACGCAACATCTTGTTTCTTTGACAGTTGTCGACTCGGGTTGTGAAATAGGAAACTTAGGGCTATCCTCAGTGCTAACAAGGCGGGGGTTTCATTCTGAAGCCATTGGGACACTTCCTTTTTATCTTGTAAAGTAGGGGTGAGAAGCCAGATTACCGTCAAAACCAACCACCTGAACAAGACCTCTTTAAACTTGCACATACAACAACCTTATAAGTTTCGAGACATTTAACAGATAGGGAATCGCACATTGGGGATGCAATGCACCTGAACAATTAATCATTTCTAAGATGTTTTTGCAACGGTTGTGTGTTTCATCCCAGCTTTCACTATCTCTTTTCTCATTCTGTAGCTCTTTTCATTTAAATTTTTGATATCTTGATTTCTTTTTCTTTCTCTTTTTGTTGTTTTTTGCTCTTTATTTTTCTCTGTTATTTTTGTCACTCATTTCTTTCTTTTTCTTCCTTATCTCTTTTTCACTCAGTATAATTAATGGCAATGATCGAACGAATAGGGATTTCCTACATATCATGACACCTCAAGAATTAGACTATTACGTAGTTTAGGAGAATAAGTGCGAAATGAAAGAAAAGAAAAATTTTGGTTTTTTTCCAAAATTCATTAATAAAAGTTTTTTTTGGTTTTTTATATTACAAAGACTCGGAGGTACTGATGACTAAAAAAAGGGAACATACAGACTCAAAAAAAATAACAAACAGACTCGGCATGGATGAAAGGACAAACATAATCGAGTAAAGTAAAATACATACTCAAAAGCCGAAAATCAAGAATACAGAAGGGCCTCAAATGCTGTTCTGGGGGCCCGGGGGACATCAGTCTTTCTTGATGTTGGCATGCGTGCAATTTCTTCCTGCAGGAACTCTACATCGGCCATCACCTGGCCGAGCGAAGGACAACACTGAAGAAAAAAACATAGATCTGGTCATACCTTCACATTCATTGAATTTCATTGCAGCGTAATCAGTTATTTCTTTGATTCTCATTATAATGGCACCCTTTTCTTGGAGAAAGCGTCCAATTTGTTGTGCAAGGGCTTCCAACACCTGCATGGCTGTTTTGTTTTGATCTTGTAACTTTTTCACGCTCTCTTCCAATTGGAAAATCAGTGCATAACAATGTTCTCTTTCTGTTTTGAAGTCATTTGTCTGCTGAACCATTTCATTCTCGAGGGTTTCAAGCTTTTCCCTTAAAATCGTGACTCATCTATCATATCTTTGCTTTAATTGGTGGGAGACCTTGTCCGTTCTTCTGCACCTTTTGCCAACTTTGCTCGAGCTTTTGCCATGTCCTCCTCGGCCTTTGTCAGATCAACTGTGTAATCATGCACTTTTCGCCTCAAATTGCTTATGATTCTTTCATCATTCTCATTTCAAACCGGCATTTTGGCGGCTAATTTCATGTTCCGGATCTTAGCTCTAAGGGATTTGTTTTCCTGGGCCAACCTTTTTCTTTTCTCCATCATCCTCAACAGCTTGCAACCTACTATCAAATTTGATGGTTCTGACTTGATCTTCTAGTTTGCTTATGGTGGTCCGCTATTCCTTCTCTTTGGCTAACCAAACCCACTGTTCTACCGTTGCATCGACAAATTCTTGGATATGGGGCCTTTTAGTCGGCCTTCTTAGATTCGTCATTTGTTGTGACTCTCTTTCCATACCAAGCAACATAACTAGGTAAGACCTCGTCATTGGACAAATCGCGTACTCGGTGTTTGCCCCCAAATACTAGCATCCGCTCCAAATTTGGCAAACCACTTCTTCGAGAAATTGGGCATCGGAGCGGATTTCAACCACATAAGTACTAAGATCTTCATCTCTGGGAATTGTCTGACATCTTCCAAGTTGTCTCAAAACCCGGTATAGGGCATATGGTTGGATGCTTCCGAGACCCATTAGGAGGAAGTAGGGACTAGTGGCGGGAATACAAATAATCTCATCAACGGGGAGCCAACCCAATGTCCACTCTATCTGATCTACAGTTATAGAATGTAGGCGGGATATCCAATCTTTGACCCCTTCTGGCATTTCGAATCCTGTCACTCGTGTACCAAACTCTTCGATGCAGTTTTTCCCAGTAGAACTGTAATTCATGTATCAGGGACGGTGACAAAAGTGCTCGATCATCCACATTTGTAACAAAAAATTGCGCCCCTCGAAAAACCTGAATCTGTCCTTACATGATGTGAGGTCTCGAAATATATCTGATACGATCATGGTGCGAGGGCACTTATGGCCAGAGTAGTCAAAACATGGAAAACTCCAGCTACACGCAAATCAATGTGCCCGTCCTCCCTCAGAAACACCAAAAGGCCTAGAAATTCCACCATGAAGGCAAAGCATATATGTGTATCCCACTTTGAGTGGTTACCTTTACTGTAGAGTCTTTTTTCTAGGTCTTTTAGTCCCCCTAAATGCCCGTACCGCTGATATATGAAGTGAAAGGTACAAGCTCCCCCTGCTAGATTTTCTGTCTTGATCTGTCTACTTATTATTAGTAAGTCTATAAACTTGTGGGGAGTAACGGTTGGAGATACCAGGTACTTGTGTCTAAATACTTTTGTGGTCCCGGCATATCATGCCCTTTCTTTCAGAGTAGGGTTAAGCTCAAAATCAGATAAGTGCAAAACATTTATGGGTGGGCCCCCAGAATGACATTACTACCTTTATCATATCACTTCTAGGTTGAATTTTTAATAGTCTAGTGAGTGCTCTCAAGTATTGATTGACCTTGTCTCGTCCTTGGTTTCCTAGATCTTCCCATCACATGTGGAGTGCCAAGGGAATCTGATCCATAACCCTCACATGTAAATTTTGAACAGTGCTCATTCTGCACATTTTAAAAATTAGGGTGACTGGGTTAAAACATATGAATTTTGTTTAATACTGACCATGAAAAGATTATTTTTTGCAAAAATCCAACTTAAAACTAATTACGGCTACATTTTCAAATACGTCCCTTCAGCACTTTGGAAGGGAAGATTTTATGGTTGTGCTTGCTAAGTGGCCTAAAATTGGAAAAAAATGGACCATAGGTGGCTATTCTTAGAAAAACGGCCTTCCGGCGTCTCGTCGGGACATTTCTGGCTATTTGGACATAAACGACATCACCTGACTTTATTCATGACAAAATGATATGATTTCATATTTTTGGTTATTTTTGCAAAAGCGGGGCTGAACCTGATGAAGATTGCCTACGTACCTCACATCCGGTGAAAATCAAACTCGCGTAGTTCGGTAAGTTTTTGACGCAACAGGAAAATGCAACTTATTTTGAAATGACTTTTCCTTTCTTTTTTTTTTAGAATTTCGACAGAGTTTCGGGATATTTCTAACATCGGGATTTTCAGACCGGGTGAATTTTCTCTCCTACCTTACTCTTAATTTTTCTTGATTTTCTTTTCTTATTCTAGAACCCAAGCAACATGGAAGCCGAAATAAATAAATGTACAAGTAGCACGTAAAATGCATCAGGATGGTCTTTTAATTTAGGTACACCTGTCGTAGACGGACCCAACCCCTGTGTTGAGTCCCCAAAGTCAAATGCACGTGATGCAAACAAAAGTACCTACAAAGGATGCGGCATAAGGCTATTTCATTTTAGGTTTGAATCCTGGGTGTGTTGTTCTATACCTTGCTTACCAAGCAGACAACTCAAGCCGAGGAGGGACAACGTACCGGGAACCAAAAGTCCATCTGGCTTTATAACTGATCCGATCCTCGTTTTAAATTAGGGTACAAAACTAATAGAAAAGAAGCCACGCCAGCGTGCGCTTCCCAGAAGATTTAGAATACTTACAGAGAAAAAGGGTTCCGTAACAGTTTTATATAGAGTTCAAGCAATATCAAAGCGCTAGAAATGACATTTAGCACATTAAGCTCAAACACGTAAAAGATCAGATAATAAACAAAATCCGAGTATAAAATTTTTTCAAGATCCAATTCTGAACCCTGAACCAGAGATTCTAGGTTCGGTTCCCCAACAGAGTCATCAGAACTGTCACACCTCTTTTTTACCGAGGGATAGGGAGTTTTTCCAATTAAAGTGACATTACTCGAAATGGGATTATTTATTTAATTTAGAGTCGCCACTTGAAATAATTTATGGTGTCCCATGTCACCGGTTTATTTTAAAATTCCAAATCGAGGAAATTAACTCCGTTTTGGTCCGCGAACACAGAAGACCGGATAAGAAATTCTATTAAATCGGGAGAAGGTGTAAGGCACTCCCAAATTCCGTAGTTTTGGCACGGTCGCTCTACGATTAATAATTGGCTTATTTATCTGATTTATTACATGTTTAAAATCTATTGTGCATTTTTAACATACTAACCGCTTTTTAATATATGCGGAATTTATTTGAACAATTCGCAGTGTCGTGCACTCATTGTTTTTGTACACATTGTGAATCGCGTCACATAAAACGCACCCATGATTTACAACATATTTATTTTAATTATTTGAAGTTGTGATCAAGTTGAATGGAACGTGCACTCAAATTGGGGAATATATATCATGACTACGCCACAAAAACTGTACCTATAATCACGATGATTTATGATTAAACGCGCCTAAAGCAAACTACGATTGTTCGAGAGTTGTTTGTTTGCAAAAGTTCGAGGTCATGCGGAAAGCCCAGGATTATGCAATGTATAATTAGATAGAGTGGTGTTTAAAGGGATTGGTATTTATATAACTCCAGTTCTTACGTAATCAATTTACAGAAAGTTGTCCACCTAAAGGGTTTTGGAGAATTAAAAAACTGCTGGTTAATTAATGTTGACCACTACTGACTTTGATCACAATAGTTATAAGAACAAATGGGCCGAATGGGGTTAGCCCGCATGGATTTCAGGAGAATGGCCCAAATTTGAGTAAAACTACCTTAGCATTGGAGTTGAGGAACTCCAATTAACAGGATTGTATAGTAGCGGGCTTAAATGTGGCCAGGCTCAATACACATTATGATAATCAATTACAAGAAACTAAATAGTGGCTTAGGCCCAATACACACATAACACCAACAATTTCACAAAGTTAGCTCAAAACATGTCCATTTTAACATTATCAAAGTCTGCTATATTCATAGTTTAATTACAATGAACCATGAGATGAAGATGGAAAACAAATACAGTGACCTAAATTATACAAATAATATCTAATTAACTCTAAGCTACATTCTATGAGCTTTCATGGGACCAAACTATCTATGGCTGATTGTCCTTCTTATTTCCAAGCCATTTCTTGATTCACAAAGGAAACCATGGAGCTATCCTCATAAACCAAATTGGCTATGAACCAAAACAATCTGTTAGGACTAATTTACCTTGTTAATATTGCTTGAAACAATGAATACCAATCACAGAGCTTAAATGGCTATCGATAGTAAGCATTAAACTATCCAATGACACATAACCAGTTGAATATTTCATTTTTAACCCATAGATACTTTCAAAGCTTAACAAAAAGAGTCTCAAACAAATTCAGCAACTATACATGCCAGAATCAAACAACTAAACATAATTATAAGACAAATAGTATCACAATTTTAACATAGAAAACTATTCAAAACACAACTTAAAAATTGTACATAATAACTCTATGAAATTTGGACAGAACTATGACATAAATAGAGCAAACTTTCATATAGAGCAAACAGTAGTAACAGGGAGGTATAAACATACCTAGCTTGCAAGAAATAACAAAAATGACCAAACGATGATCTGAAAATAGAAGATGAAGTCCAGCAACTCCAGAAACAACAGATTCAACAAATTCAACAACTGCAACAGCTCAAACCACTTAGAGAAATCCCAGGAAATATGCAGCAATTGAATTAAATCAGAAACCAGCTTTAGAATCTCTTTTCTTTCTTTTTTATTATAGTTTTCCTCTTGTTTTTGGGAGTTTTAGTTTTGTTTTCAAATTTGAAAGTCAGAGACTGAATCCAAATTTTGTATGAGAAAATGAGAGAAAAAAGTGAGGAATTGTGTGTGTGAATACGTCCCCTTTTCTGCTGAGAATAGAATGTTATATTGAGTGTACGAGTGTATTAAGATAGAGATGAGGGAGATTCTAGAAGGGAATCTGTCAGCCCTCCCTAAAATTTGTAAAAAAAAAGCATTTTTTGACAGCTGTCTTTTTCAAATATTTCTTTTTTTTTTCTTACAGTCCTTTTAGTTTAAGTATTTCCTTTTTCAGCCCCAAATTCCATAACCTCCCGCTTTCTTTATAATTTTATTGTTATTAGGCCCCTTTACTATCCTCTAAAACCTTCTAAACCAGTATAGAATGAGATTCCCTCAAATTTAGTTCCTAAAGTGCCTTCTAAATGTCATGTTACTTGTCAATCGTCAATACCCTAAGCCTAAATCAAATAGCTTTCTCTAAACATAAAGAAAATAGAATCAAAATCAAAAACAAAAATAACAGTTAGCAAGATCAGAAAAACTTAGCCAAGAACATTGAATTATCACACACACATTATGTGACCTAACAAACATACATATTCATTACCGAAACAATTAAACTCTATATGAAGTCCTAAGGTATTGAGATTAGGAAGCTATTAACAATCAAATAGATTGATTACTAACATTTATTTCTATTTTTGACAGAGATAAGGTAAAGGGAGATGAACATGAGCATAATAACTGAAACTAAAAAGAAACAAGATGAGTGTTATACCTGCTAGCACTAAATGACCAAAGAAAACGAATTGGAAGAAAAATTGGCCGACCAATGAGATTCGAACGGATTTTGGTGACTTTGAAATGAATTGAAGCTAACGTGGATCGATTGCTCTCATTAAGAGCAGAGAGTGGACAAAATGCATGGTAAATCATTAAGAATCAGAGAGTGGACAAAACTCAGTTTTCTGAAATTCAGATATGTTATAGGGTGAATTCGGGTGGGTTTCGGAGGCTAAAACTAAGAGATTAGGAGTGAGGAAAGGATGGAGATTGTCTAGTGAAGATTTGGTGAGGTTTGGGGTGGTTACCTCCATTGGGAAAAATTGGGGAGAATAGGGTTCGGAGGGAATTTGGGAGAGAGGAAGAAGATGAGAAAATGGTGAAGGTCTCTAGGGTTTGGGGGAGATTCCGACAGATTTAAGGGAAGGGGGAGCTAAGTTCCAGACAGTAGGATCAATAATCATGAACGGCTGAGATTGGTTGGCCTGAAAACGACGTTGTTTGGTCTTGGGGTGGGACTGGACCGGTTTTAAGGGAGACTGGGTTTGGGGCGGATGGGTATGAGGGGATTTCGGACCGCCTGAAGCTGGCCTAATTTCAAACTCTAAAGAATGAACCCTCCATTATTCTTGAATTGAATTTCAAACTTAACCTAAACTAAAACTAATTGAAACTTTTTTGTGAAAATGACCTAATTAGCAATTTAAACTAACTTACTTTAAAATTGAACTATTTAATTACTAAACATGCCAAAGAAGTCAGAGAAATTATTTTTTTGTGATTTTTATTTATTAATTATGCAATTAATATGTGACTAAATTCTAAAAATACAATTAAAATCTAAAATAACATGCAATGAAGATTTGAACATTTTATGGTATTTTTCATGATTTTAAGATATTAAATATGCACAAAAATGCATCTAAATGCAAACAAACAATTTAAAAGTAATTCCCAAAATTCTATAAAAATTAAAAACCATAAGAAAATTTATTTTTTATGGATTTTGTAGGAGTATTTTCGAACATTTTATGGTATTTTTCATGATTTTAAGATATTAAATATGCACAAAAATGCATCTAAATGCAAACAAACAATTTAAAAGTAATTCCCAAAATTCTATAAAAATTAAAAACCATAAGAAAATTTATTTTTTATGGATTTTGTAGGAGTATTTTCGTAGGGCAAAAATTACGTGCTCACATATACCACATAACTCAAATACTCGTAGCAATAACCTTCGACCACAATAGTTGCTCGATAACCAACCCGACACCAGTAACAAACCTCATATCAACTAAAATATTCATCTGAACCTTCGTACGCTGCCAATGATGAAAGAAACATATAGAAAATCATAACCGCCCATCAGATTAACAAGTCGTGGAGCTCTCTTGCCCGATAAGAACCCTAGCCAAAAACTAAGCCGGCTATTGACACAATTCTTGCAAACATACCTTAATCAAATCCGATGGCACTCATATCAGGATCAATAACCTCACCTCATCTAGTACAAGCTACTCGACTGACCTGTCACATAAATCCTACTTAGAGCCACATACCATGCAATCCATGCACTAACGAACAATAACTCAAATATACCCAATGATGGAAAGAGAATGGTAATGAAGAAACCATCCTCCAAGCTCAATAGATACCACTGTAAGCGCAATTCTATCAATCCACCACACAAGGGAAAACATACCACACGAAATAAGCACAAAAGATCATATCCTAGCATAACGCTGCAGTGATGCTGACCCAATCCGTACACTGGTCCATTTGAAATATCTCAAGCCACAATGCTCAACTCCACCAACCGAATGTCTAACATATCTCTCATACACGATCATCCATGAGGAATACTTCTATAATTCTTTCAGGCCACATAGAAAAAATCTGAACATCTGCAGTCGATCAACCATGCGAGTACTACAATACCAATAAATCATTTGTAAGTCAAAACAGAATGCGCCTTCTGAAATGTGCACCCTTCTCATGCAATACCAAGTAATAATAGTGTAACAACCTGACCGGTCTTTTCGAGAGTTATAGCCCCGATTCCCCAATTTCTACTTCTTTATCTGCTATTCAGTGGTGTTGTGTTGTATTGGGTCGGTTGGTTCGGGTTTCGGAGCGGAATGAGACACTTAGTCTCCTATTTAGAAGTTTAAGTTGAAAAAGTCAACCAGATGTTGACTTAAGGGTAAACGATCTCGCATTTGGGTTTTTATGGTTCGGTTAGCTCTGATAGGTGATTTTGGACTTAGGAGCGCATCCGGTATGTAATTTGGAGGTCCGTGGTAGAATTAGGCTTGAATTGGCAAAATTAGAAGTTTGGCGATTTTCGATCGGCAGTGAAAAATTTGATATCGGGGTCGGAATGGAATTCCAAAAATTGAAGTGGGTACGTAGTGTCATTTTTGACGTGTGTGCAAAATTAGAGGTTATTCAGACAAGGTTTGGTAGGTTTCCGCTTCGTTTGCAGAATTTGGAAGTTTAGAAGTTCTTAGGCTTGAATCTGAGGTTAATTTGGTGTTTTGATTTTGTTTTGAGTGATTCGAAGGTTTGACTAGGTTCGTATGTTGATGTGTGACTTGTTGGTATTATTAGTTGAGGTCCCGAGGGCCTCAGGTTTGTTTCGGGTGGTTAACGGATCAAGTTGAAGTTGGTTGTGGCTAGTGTCATCGCACCTGTGAGGGTTTGGACGCAACTGCACCTGGGAAGTCGCAGGTGCAAGAAATTCTAGGCTAGGTAGGATGCGCATGAGCAAGATAATGGTCGCATATGCGGGCTCGCATGTACGAGATCTGGGGAGCAGATGCGGAAAGGGTGGAGTTGGTCAGTTTCTGTGAAAGCAGAGTGTGTGTGCGCAGGTGCGCGATCCGCAGGTGCGAGGTTTGTCCTTACTTGCGATGGATTTTCTGCAGGTGCGGTGTCGCAGAAGCGAGAATTAATTCACAAGTGCGAAAGGCCTGGGCAGAAAGTATAAAAAAGAAGACTTCGCGAATTTTGGTTCATTCTTCACCATTTTCAGTCGATTTTGGAGCTTTTGGAGAGTTTTGAAAAGGGAATCAACGAGGTTTTCATTGAGTTAAGTCACTTGAGCCTAATACTCGTGATTATGGTAATTTTCAGTTGTTTAATCATGTAATTAGTAGAAATTAGGGATGAAAGTGAGGAGATTAGGACTTGGAAATTGGAGAGTTTGATTAGGGATTTGATGTGCCAAATGAGCTCGGATTTTGATAAATTTTATATGGTTGAACTGGTGAGTGAATGGGATTTCTGTTTTTGTAAATTTTGTCAGATTTCGAGACGTGGTCCCAGGGGCTCGGGTTTGAGTTGAATTAATGATTTTGGTCTAATTTGATAGTTTTTCTTATGGAATTCATTCCATTAACGTATATTGATGGTATAGTACTGATTGTGAATAGATTTGAAGCATTTGGAGGCCGAGTCGAGAGGTAAGAGCATCGTGGGGTTGATATTTGACCGATTTGAGGTAACTAACGATTGTAAATCTAGTCCTGAGGGTATGAAACTCCGAATTTTGTGTCATTTTACTATTTTGGGTGACGCACCTGCTAGGTGACGGGCGTGTGGGCGTGCACTGTTGGGGATTGTGATTTGGTCTGTCCCGTAGGAACCTTAGAGTTGCGTATTTTGTTGAAACTGTACAGTATCTTGTGTTTTAGAAAGAGTTATTGTAAATTGGGTTGAATGACATGTTTGGGCCTTGTGCCAATACTGTTTGGACCCTCAGGGGCCTTTTCTTACTATCCTCTCAGTGTTTTCGATTGGAAACCTATACTCAATCATGATTAAACTTGTTTACTGAATAACTCAGTTTTATTACTCTGTTTTGATGCACATAAATGCTGTTTTGGGTTGAGTTCCTTGTTTTTACTTAAATGCCCAAGTGGCTTGTGTGGTTTATGACTGAGTGAGGCCGGGGGATATTTATGGGATCGGTTGCACACAGTAGCATGTTTGATATAGGCCGAGGGACTGAGTGATTTAAGCCATGATTTGGCTTGATATAGCGCTTGGGCTGAAAGAGCCCCTCCGGAGTCTGTACACAACCCCAATGAGCGCAGGTACCTACTGAGTGTGAGTGCCGAGTGCTGAGCGAATGGGAGGCATGGGTGATGGTGAGGTATGCCCAAGGGGCTAATACGAGTGATTGTGTTGTGAGGTATTCCCGAGGGGCTGTTTACGAGTAACTGTAAGGCTTTCCCGAGGGGCTGATATGAGTGATGTTTTTCCCGAGGGGCTGTTTATGATTTCATCATTTTCACTCTATTCTTGCATTGAGCCTCTGTTGGAACTGTTGAAAAATGTCTTTTTAAATGATTTCTCATTGAAACTGGATATTTATACGAGATGATTTTACTCAAATACTTATTTGAAAGCATGTTGTACTTTACTCAGATTTCATACTATGGACTTTATGTGTTTTTACTGCTCGACACTACTGCTCAGTCTTTATTTATGGTTGTTACTTACTGAGTTGGCATACTCACATTACTCCCTGCACCTTGTGTGCAGATTCAGGTGTTTTCTATACACGGTTGAAGCTGTTGGTTATTTCTAATGCAGATTTTCGAAGTTAGAGAGGTAGCTACATGGTGATCGCAGCCCTGCTTTCCTCATCCTTTATCTTCCCTTAGTTGTACTTTATTAATCCCAGATTATGTTAGTCTTGATATTTACAGACAGTTGTAGTAGTTGCTCATGACTAGTGACACCCCGATGTCGGGCTTGTTTTTCTCCCGCACTTTTGTTTTGATTTGAACTCCTTATTGAAGGTTTTATATTGAATAGCTTTAAGATTTTCTTTAAAAATGAACATATCGGCTGTTTTGGTAATTGTGTCGGCTTGCCAAGTACCACGATAGGAGCCATCAGGACATGGTTAGTTTTGGGTCATGACAAGTTGGTATCAGAGCCTAGGTTATATAGGTCTCACAAGTCATGAGCATGTTTAGTAGAGTCTTGCGGATAGGTGCAAAAATGTCCGTACTTATATTCGAGAGACTATAGAACCCTTAGGAAAAATCTCACATTCTTGAATTCTTGTCGTGAGAATCCATTGATTCAGACAGAAGCATAACTCTTTGAATTCCTTCCACGCATTGTATGCGCGCATGAGCGCTCGGTATCAGTTGTGCATCAACGACTTGTGATTTCCATGGATGAGGTGCGAGGTGTGATTTTAGCATGTTGATGATAGGCCAGTCTGGAGGTCTTGAGGCCGGATTTTGTCTGTGACTTGAGTACTGATATTTCGATTGTGTGAGCACGTGCATTTAGGACTTATATGTCTGTTTGTGTCCTTATTAGTGGGGATTTTGTGACTGGATGACTATGTGGTGAGTATGACGGATGGTGAGATGTGTTCAGATTGTTTGAATGTGATAAAAAGAGTTTGCTAGAGATGTAGCAAGAACTATTGGGTGTTTGACTTCTATCTTGAATTGGTGTATGGCCTCGAGTTGTGGGTGTATTGAAGGACCTCTCGTGTAGTTTAGTTGTAGAGTGAAGTAGATCTTCATATTGTGTTATGATTTCTTGACAATGTCTATTTGGATGATCAATGCCCCAATAGCATTCCTGCATTTGATGAACTGTGTATTCCGGCCATATTTGGACTCCTTCATTATTGTATTCATTGATGACATCCTGGTGTACTCTCGTAGCTAGGAGGAGCATGCTCAGCATTTGAGGATTTTATTATAGAGATTGAGGGAGGAGAATCTTTATGCAAAGTTCTCCAAGTGTGAATTTTGGCTCAGTTCAGTAGCATCCTTGAGGCGCGTGGTATCCAGTGAGGGTATTCAGGTGGATCCAAAGAAGATAGAGGCGGCTTAGAGTTCGCCTAGACCGTCCTCAGCCACGGTGATTAGGAGCTTTCTTGGTTTGGCAGGTTACTACCATCGCTTTGTGGAGGGAGTTTCATCTATTGCTTATCCCTTGACCAAATTGACCCAAAAAGGGGTGCTCCATTCGGGTGGTCGGGTGAGTGTGAAGAGAGCTTTCAGAAGCTCAAGACTGCTTTGACCACAACTCTAGTGTTAGTTCTGCCATCAGCTTCAGGTTCTTATACCGCGTATTGTGATGCCTCGAGGATAAACATTGGTTGTGTCTTAATGTAGGAGGATAAAGTGATTGCGTAATAGCTATGATTTTGGAATGGTATAGAGAGATATCCGTTTGAGGCTAAGCAGGCGGGGTTATCTCCTGCGGGGTGTCCTGAGGTTGTGTGATCCTTATGTTGTTTTGTAGTAAGTTCTCTTTTACAAGTAATGATATATGTTCCAATTTGAGTTTAGAGCGCTTGTGGAAGTTGGCATGATTATTATAATGGTGAATGCGATATTTGCAGATAATTTGAAGTATTAGATGGTTTGCGTTGTAGGAGCTCAGGAAGGATTTAGTTGAATCCCAATGCAGTATTATGGCAGTAATGGAGTATGTGCATTGTGAACTATAGTTCGTTTTGATCTATGGCCACAAGCCAAGTGGGGGAGTCTGTCATCTGTTGATACCTAATTTTTCCTCAAACTATTTTTTAAAAAATTTGCATATATACCTCAAAATCACTTTTCATAATAATTGGCATTTTTTCATAATTTTACCAATTTATTTTCCTAATTATTTAGTGTTTTATATGCAATAACTATTCATAAATTGCATCATAAGTAATTTCAAATTATTTCTTAGCTCAATATACCATTCTATTCCTATCAGGATTTAATTCTTTCATAAATTAGCCAATTTTGGCATTATTTAATTATAATTATAGCAATTTTATAATTATAGCCTCATCGTATATTTTATACCATTTTAATCACTGATTAGCCGTTTTATATTTTACATATTAGCTAATTAACTTAATTGTACTTATTTAACCTCAATTTTATTTTTTGTATAATTATTAGCTGTTTTATTAATTATTTATTTAATTTTAAAGGGGTATTTAACAATTGGCCACTTTTATTTGAATTCTAGCCTAAAATCAACCCAACCCACCAGATTATAATAACCCAATTCTCTTACCCAGCCCAAACCAATTCCTACCTGGCCCAACCCCGGATCAATCTAAGTCGTTGATCAAATTAGATCAACGACCCAGATTTCACTTACCATAATTAAACCCAATTTGATCAACGGCCCAGATTTCACTTACCATAATTAAACCCTAACTACCCCCCTCCGACCCCTCATTCTCTCACGACCCCTCATCTCTCTACTCTCATCTCTCTCTCTCTAGTCTCTTCTAGAGACTTCTGTCTCTTCAGTTCCGATGAACTCCTTCATCTTCTCCGGCCACCCCTCGCCGGAGACCTTGAAACCTCCATCACCCCTGCTTCTCATGGCTCTCTTATGCCGGTGTTGTCCTCCCTAAGGCCCTTAAAGGGCGAGAACCCATCTGCTTATACCCATGGTGTTCCTGTCTACTTCAAGCCTCCAGAGCTTGATTCCGAGTAGGGTTTATGACCCTGAGGCTCGAGCCAGTGCTGTTCAAGGTCTTTATCATCTTCTCTGAGGTTTTCTATAAAACCCTAACTCTTAAAACTTTCTGATTCTTTTAGATCTATGATAGATTTGTGTATGTTTTGAGCTATTTCGTTGTTTTTCTCAAAGATTCTCCAATTTACTCTAAAAAGGGCTTTCCGTTTTCAAACTAGGGTTTCATGACCCCTCTTAAACAATTTTTCCATGACTTTTCAATATTATCCTAGGGTCTCTAATGTGTTTTAACGATTCATTCAAGTTTCTCTATCTTATATGCGTTGTTGTGTTGAAATCCCTAACTTCTAGTCCTAAACCCTAAGTTCCTGATTTGTCTTTGATAATATATTTGCATATGTGTTTGAGTTTCATGAGCTTTATGATTCACTGATATTTTACCCTATGTTATTCATCTATGTCTTTGATCTTTTTTGCTTTCCCGTTTATCTCACTGTTCACTCTGTAATTCATATTAATCCCTAGTTTCATATGATTTCGCTACTAGGGTCTCTGACTTCTTGCCTGTTATCTATTCAATTCATGTTAATCTCCTTTAATTTATGTTATTACTGTTCTAATCCATGATTCTCTGTAATTTTACTTTAGGCTTCCTGATTTATTATTTGAATCCCTGATTCCTTGTGATTTGAAAACCTTATTGATTTCTTATGGGATATTCTTACTAATTCCGACCTTTAGTTTATTTCTTACCTTGTTACATGGTTAATTTACTGTTAATTGATCCCTATTTCCTTAATTAGAATCTGATGAACCTAGTCTCAATTGCATACTTGTACTGGGTTGAGATTGTTTACTTATATGTTATATGCATTGGAACTTTCCTTATTTTGTTATTTGCCTACTAGCCGTTTGAATTTAACCCCTTCAATTAAGGGATACCTATGCTGATTTTACACTGTTTGAATATTCCTTTAAGCTATATATGGTGTCTTTCCTTATTTTTGTTACTGAGCGTTTGAATAACTCCCTTAATCATGCTAGTACTTGAGATGATTTCACTCTGATTGATACTAAGTTCCATAATTGTTGATTGATTCTAATTTTTACCTTACTTTTCACCCATCTTTCAAAACTATATATATGCATACTTTTTCTCTCATTAGGGACAAAACTGATATGCTCAAAATCTCTCTCTCACAATTAAAAATACTCTCTGCTCTCTCTTCTGTGCTAACTACTACTATTCTAAGTTAGTCGGCTGCAAGCCAATGCTAACCATTGTGCATCTCCTACTTTCCTGTTTGTGTTACTGCTTTCTTCACTTCATTGGTATGTTCTAATTTAGATTTCAGTCCTCAAACCAACATGTTTCTACTACTGTTGTAATTCAGCATGTACCTAGGATCCTGAACTCCCCTCTGCATGTTAAATTAGGCTTTATTTGTTTATGACCAACATGTTTCTGTATACTTAGCACCTACTTCTTACATGCCTATGACTGGTACATTAGTTTAATCATGGTCTTAGTTGTTTTAGGTGTTAATCTAACCTAATACTTTACTGTACCCCTAATCCTCTAGACCCTTAGGAGTTTCTGATTGTATGCCTATGTGTGTGTCTTCCTGCTACATGTTTGCCCTCACATGCTCTGTATTTGTCCCTCAAATCCCATTACCCCTGTTTGTGATTGTTGAACTATCCTTGGTCCTTTGTGTGATGTTAAGCTTCTATTTCCTTCTTCAAAATTGTTTTCTTACTTACCCTTTCTCAAAAATGTTTTCTTACTTAAATCCTTTTAAATAAAAAAGCACTCTCACATATACTCTTAGAAGTCTAGGTCCTGCCCCTTCTGTGTGAGAATTTCCTTGGGACCTTTGAGCTCCCTTTGAACTTTGACACACAGAGGCTAGCCATTCCACACTACACTTACTCTATTTTGGCTATGTCTGGGTGTGAGCACTGCCCGGGAGCCCTTGAGGTCCTTAGGGAACTCTGACACACCCGGGCTATGAAAGGCTTTGAAACACCAAAGGCATTAAGGTTTGGAAGATCTGGGCCTAATTGAAGGCTCCCTATAGAAGGAACTTCGTATTTTTCCTTTGGTTGTGCAATTCATAATTCCCGGCCTGTAATAATTTGTAAACAGATATTTGGGAATGGATAGTGGAAAGGGGAGGGTAGCTATATAGATTATCCATGTTAAAGGGTATATACCATGCCTCTAGGTTTACATTTTCTTACGTGTGCACTAGAAATTCATGCTTAGGGCTGATTGTATGCGAGCATATCATGCATTAGATATCCTGTTCCTTAGGTCCATGTTTACTGTTTCAGCATCCTATTATGACATTATCATTTATCATATAGAAATCATGCTCTAGTATTAAATGTTAATATAAACCTGTTATTCATGTAAACCAATTCTAATATCGCTGTAATGTTGTGGTACACCTAGGAATCATGCTTAGGATAATAATGCGCTAATAAACAAGTCATCCTCATACTTGCTTGCATAGCATGTTCAAATACTGTGACTTTATGCATTTAGAAATCCTACCTAGGAATTATGCATACCACCCATTCTGCATCCCTATGTGTACATATTAGATATCATGTCTTAGGACCTCATTCAACACCTAGTTTAACTACTGATTGCATGAAAAGGCCCTAAAAAATAATTTCACCATGTTTCCAAACAACTGGTAATAGTTCTGTATTTTTGCAACACCTAAGTGTAGCATGTTTAGGCAAACTAACTTGTAATAGTTTCTTTAATAATCTGGATAATTACTGGGTGTTGTCATACACTTAGGCAAGATTTAGGTGTTAAATCTATTAAAACTGGAAACATACTCCTTTATACCGGATGCTTGACTATTAGTGGTTATAATCAATAATAAACTGATAAAATTCATCCTCTGAAATCAGTAATAAAGCTGCCTCACTATTGCATTCTCACCTAGACATCATGCCTTAGGTTCTGAAGTTAATAAGGCCTTACTTGTGTTTGAGTCGTGCTAATCATGTGCATAATCTGTGGAGAAATACTTGGGCCTCGTATCTGCTCTTATTTGTTTTCCTTTATCTGAAGTCCTAATTGTCGTTGTTTGTCGCTTAGATTTTTTTTCCTTTAAACCTAGGGTTCAACCTAGTACTTCCTTTTAGGATATCAGTCCTAGCCTCCTCCAGGACTGATAGGATGGGACGGGTAATAGCACGCAATAGAATCCATGACCAACACACGCTTTAATTACCTTCACGGGGTGGGAAGGGTAGAATATGGATATGATGACCGGTGCGCTAATACCACGTGTAGACCCTCTTCGAGGAGTGATTACTGTGTATTGCATTGATGTGATCCATATTATTATAAACCTAGGATACCTGTATACGCTAGTTCGTAATCATCTCTATTGTTTTCTAAACATCTATATGCTTAAGACTTAAATCCTCTTTTATTTGGGCCTTTACTTGTTATTTTCTAGTTGTACAAATTCACGAAACCATTTGGCCAGGAACCACAATTGTGGATCCTGAGTGGTGCCTAACACCTTCACCGTAGGATAATTTCAATCCCTTACCCAAATCTCTGGTTAACAACGTAGTTATAATTGAACCCCTTAGGTTCCCTAACGCACCGTTAAAATCGTTAGGTGGCGACTCTTCAAAATATGCAAACCCCTTTCCCAAAAGGAAAGAACTGTCCCAACCAATGTCATAAACCCGATATTCCGCGATGAGGAAAAAAGGGGGGCTCGACAGCATGGCGACTCTGCTGCGGATATCCAGATTTTTACCATTTCAAATTGTTTCGTGAATTTATGCCTTTATTTTAAATACTTTCACCCTTTCCTATTCCCTTTACATGCAATTAATTGTTTACTTCGGGTATTTACTTTTCTTTAAAAACGTAACTGACATGTCTCTTTGTTTCCTTTTGTAACTGCTTTAAATAGTTATTACCGTTTTTACCGCTTTCTTTAATGTGCAAATACGTGACAACTTGTTTTAATACTTATTGCATAAATCATGATCAACGTTCATACTCCACTCGTGCCAAACAAAATACTACAGCAACGCTTGATGAGTGTTTGCGCCCTTCCTATATTATCACCCACTAAATTCGAAAAGGCTTATTTGCGGTAAAACTAGTCGATCAGCGGTGCAGTCGATGGTTCCGTGCCTTTCCCCCTTGAGTTTTCCGCTCAAGGGTACCAGTCTAAAACCCCATAGAAACCTTACCTTGTTGCACTATTGCATGCATCATGGTCAAACCTAGTCAAGATAAAGTGTCGTCCGCACAATAGATTTTAAGATAGCTTTATCTAAAAGTCCACCAGGTTTCCCTAAACCCAAACGGATGCCCTCACGTTCTGTGCATTTATTTGGAGAACTAAATGCTTCCTGCTAATTATTGACGATAAATATTCAAGTCCGGTGGGGGTAAGGGCCTAACCTATTTGCTTTGCAGAAAAATAAAATGAGGCACGGAGTCCCCAAATTCGCCATGGTCTCCAACATACACCCAAAACTGTTGAGTTGGTGGGAGGATCTGCAGTCTAGTGACAAAGCTATCGTCAGGAAACACTTGGGTAATCTACCATCTCTTCTAGAAATCCAGCCTAACAAAATGATAGTAGAGGCTGCTACCCTGTTCTGGGATCATGAAAGGTATGTGTTCCTCTTTGGGAACATCAAAATGGCGTTGTTAATAGAAGAGATAAGAGGGCTGGCTAACCTAGTATGGGAAACTCCGGGGTTGTTGATGCCTGAGAACCGGACAGGAAAAAATTTCCTCAAAATGATGGGTCTGAAAAAGGACGCGGAATTGGTATGTTTGGAGGATTCGTACATTCCTTTTGACTACTTGTACGAAAGGTATGGCTACAGTAAATCATACCGTACCTACCATGACGAGTTTGCTATCACCTTTCTGGGACACGTCCATCGCCGAGTGTTCATGTTTATGGTTTGCTTTTTGGGTTTGATCGTGTTCCCGATGAAGAAGGAAAGGATCCATACCAGTGTATCCATGGTAACTAAGACCACAATGGAAGGGGTAAATGGGAAATATTTCAGCATTGTGCCCATGATCGTTGCAGACATATATCGGGCCTTAGAAAGGTGTCAACAAAGAGCAAAGCATTTCGAAGGTTGAAATTTATTACTTCAACTCTGGCTCATGGAACATCTCCAAAAAGGCGAATATCGATAGGACATTCACCGTAGAATGTGGGATGACCACATTTCTTTCTATCACCTAAAGCGAATGAATTATATCCCTGACATGTTCGCTCAGCCTGAAAATGCTGAAGGATGGGTTGAGCTTTTTGATAACTTGACTGAAGAACAGGTTCAATGGATGTTTGAATGGTTTCCAACGGATGAGTTCATCATTCGATCTCGAGACACATCATTTCTGATACTAATTGGTCTAAGGGGGACATACCCTTACGTCCCTCTTCGAGTTATGAGGCAAGCAGGAAGGAAGCAAGTCATCCCTAGGGTCGAAAAGATAAGCCATCTTCGAGCTGACTTTCAAAATAATGATAGTCCTCACAAGTGCCAAGCTCAGCACCTGCAGCACTGACAGGTTATACTTGAGAAAGAAACCATCGAGCCAGACAGGTATCACACCGGTTATACCCCTTTCTATCTTGGTTGGTTAGAAGATGATATGGGTGTTCAGAGCAAGCCGGGTTACGTCCGAGGTCACAGGGTTATAGATGAAAGGGCTGAAGCAAAAGTCAAGTTCAACCAGCTGCGCAAAAGGATCCAGGAAAATGAGGATGATCACCACAAGATACATGAGTCCAAAAAAAGACTGATCAAGGAATGGAAGGATATGGCTATCAACGCCAACAAGAGGCTAGGGTACTTGGAACGAGGTATAATCGAGTTAGAAGAAAATTTCATCAAAAGAGTTGAATATTGTCAAAAGGCCGGGGGAGCTGCAGGGGGATACTTAGCCAGAACTTACCTGTTGCTGGGACTACGGGAGCTGGGAAAGCTGCTCGAAGGAAGCAAGAATACCGAATCTGGGGAAGGTCTTTCTAGGACCAAGTAGATAGGAATGTCTTTATTTTTCTATCAATGTAATAATGCCAATGGGCATTAGTGACTTTTATTTTTCGTCATTTGTCTATTTTTATTATCAATAAAATGAGGCATTTAGCATTTTAAGTTCTCCGAATCAATATGTCGCTAGGCCTACCTCGGGCCCAAAGAGGTTCCCAACTTAGGACATGCTTTCATTTTCGCATTATGTGTTTAAATACCGCATTGGTTACCTTTTGTTTTTATTTATTTTTTCTTACTCCCCTCCCCAAAGGTTAGTTCGTGCATTCTGGAATCATCAGCCTATCGCACCAGATCCAAGGGCCCTCCACCTACTCCTCCCCCTAGTTCTCCTAAGGGTAAAGATAAAGGAAAAAGTAAGATGGAAGAGTACAGCGGCACCGGAAAGGAGAATATGATTGAACGGGTAGAGGCCGCTGATGGCCGAGGTATTAGGTCCTGCATGAGAACATGTAACCGCTTGAATAGAAATTGTTGAAGTTTCAGGATGAACTCGACCAAGTCCGGAATCTGGCCAATTTGTCATTTTCCCTCAACGTCCCTGACGTCAACCTTTCAAATGCTCAAAACCCCGCACCTCCACAAAATATCCCAAGACAAAAAAATCATCCCCCACCTCACCATCACACCACTCCCCCAAAGAACCAAACTCTCCCGACGCAGTGCAATGCTTGCCACACCTAAAATAACACTCCACTCCTCATCCCAGAACCTCAAAACTCCCACAAAAGACCATTTCCACACCTATAACAATCCCATCTATGTGGAAACCATGACCCACTCCACTCCGCCTATCCCACAGGCGTCCGAGTCTGACAAAAAGGATTTAATTATTAGGAACCTGGCCGAAGGGCTTAGGAAACTGACCAGCCGAGTCCAGGGTGTTGAAGGAACCAAGGGGATTGAAGGATTGAATTATGAAGACATTTGTATCCAACCTGATGTCGAACTGCCCGAGGGGTACAAACCTCCAAAGTTCGAAATGTTTAATGGTACCGGTGATCCGAGAGTCCATCTGAGGACCTATTACGACCAATTGGTTGGCGTGGGAAAGGATGAAAGAATCCACATGAAGCTGTTCATGAGGAGTTTGAAAGGAGATGCACTATTTTGGTACATCAGCCAAGACCCCAAGAAATGGTCAAACTAGGTAAGCATGGCATCTGATTTCATGGACAAGTTTAGATTCAACACAGAGAACGCACCGGATGTGTTCTACATTCAAAATTTGAAGAAGAAACCTTTCACGAGTATGCTAATCGCTGGAGGTCCGAAGCCGCTAAAGTCAGACCTGCTATAGAGGAAGAACATATGAACAAGTTCTTTGTTCGGGCTCAGGACCCGCATTATTATGAAAGGTTAATGATGGTTGAAGGCCATAAGTTCTATGACATCATCAAATTGGGTGAGCGGATTGAAGAAGGTATTAAAAGCGGTATGGTTACAAATTTTGAAGCCTTGCAAGCCACTAACAAGGCTCTACAGTCCGGTGGTGTGTCTAAGAAGAGAGACGTGGGAGCCGTAATGGTTGCACAAAGAACCAAGTCCCCACTCAAATACCAAACCTATCTGACACCTCCACTCACATATCATCCAACCCCGAATTACCAAGCACCCTCACCAAATTACCAAGCTCCACCACCTTCCTACCAAGCTCCACCGCCCACATATCAACCTGCTTTGCCCAAATATTCACAACCCGCTCCTGTCTACCACACTTATAATTCCCAGCCATCCCATTACCAATCACCCCCTGCACGCCAAAACTTCCCTAGACCTCGTCCCAATTTTGATCGCCGCCCTCCAAAGCAATACACCTCCATAGCCGAGCCCATTGACCAGCTGTATGAGAAACTCAAAGATGCTGGTTATGTCACACCTATCCCTGTTTCCACCCTTAAGAATCCTTCTCAGTGGGTTACCCAAACAAATCCTATGCATACCATTCCGGCATGGAAGGAAACACCATCGAAGAATGCCGTTCTCTGAAGGACAAAATACATGCTCTCATTGACAACAAGATTATTATGGCAAAAGACCCCGCTCCAAACGTCCGCGGCAATCCTCTGCCAGACCATAAGGGTAGACANGTAGAGGTATCCATATGATTGAAATAGAAGATGATTGGGATCCCGAGGGGTCAATCGGGTTGATCGCAGAAGGCGATGACCCGAAGAAACCCGCAGTCACTCTCAAACCGATCATAGTCCAGATTTAGCCATCTGAGGCCGCTGAGGTGAATATGTCTATACCATTTGAGTTTGAAGTAGCACCACCTGCAAAGTCACCAGTGTCAATTGAAGTTGAGTTTGTATCTCCAACGAATGCACCAGCTTCATTCAAGGTCGCAGTCTTGCCACCCCGAACACACATTCCGTTTGAAGTAAAGATGGCTGCACCAATTCCGGTGGCAATGTCAACCACGCCACCATTCTATTCAAATTCTATCCCTTGGGACTACACAGCCGAGGCGAGAAGGAAAGGCAAGGTCAGGTCTGAAGAAGCTGTCGCAGCACGGGTATGACGAGAACTGGTAGGGTTTACACCCCTAAGCATCTGGCCAAGTCAAGCAAGCAGGCTGCCAACCGGCCTCCCCTTATCGAGACAGGTCCCGATGACCTTTGGAGGAAGGTACATGCTAAGGAGTATTCAGTCATCGACCAGCTGAACAAGACCCCAGCACATATATCGACCCTCTCTCTACTGTAGAATTCTGAAACACACAGAAATGCTTTGTTGAAAGTGTTGAGTGAAGCATATGTGCCAAACAACATCACTAGTAGGGAAATGGCCAATATGGTAGGCCAGGTACTGGAGAGTTATAAAATCGCTTTTCATGAGGATGATCTACCACTTGAAGGATTGGGGCACAACAAAGCACTGCACATCACCGTGCAATGCGAAGATTATTTCATCACAAGAATCTTGATCGATGGAGGTTCCAGTCTTAACATCTGTTCGTTGATAACAATCAAGAAATTGGGTAAAGGGATACATGGATAAGGGATGGGGCGATCAATGTGAAAGCCTTTGACGGTTCTCAGAGGTCCACCATGGGGGAGATCAGTCTATGTCTACAGATGGGACCGACTTGGTTCGAAGTGGATTTCTAGGTGATAAATGTGTCAGTATCCTACAACCTGTTGTTGGGACGATGCTGGATTCACGTTGTTGGGGTCGTAGCATCAACACTACATCAAACGATAAAATTCGAGTGGAACCACCAAGAGGTGATTATTCATGGTGACGGTAGCAACCCCATTTATAGTCGTCAAACTATTCCGGTGATTGACGGAAAAGGGAAGATAGGTGGAGGAACTTACCACCACATTGAACGGATAAATGCTATCGACAAGGAAAAATGGTGGGACAACAAGATTGAGAGCATCCTGAACTGGAGAGGATATGAGCCAGGCAAAGGACTCGGTAAGAACCTACAAGGGATCATGAAGCCCATAAAGCTCAAGGAGCATGGCACCACTTTCAGTCTAGGTATGAGTACACTTGGCAGGAATTCAACGACTGGTCGCCACCTTGGTCCGGTCCCTATTACCCTTTGGAGCAGCCGATACCTCATCTTGAGCAGACTTTCAAGCAGGCCGAAACTATTTACGGTTCAGACGAGGAAAAAGCACTTGCAGCAATGAGGAGTTTGTTCCTAGAGGATGATGATATGGATTGTTGTGTTGTTATTGAGGGGGGGGAGGAAGGCCCTTCCATATAGACTATAATCAAGGGGGAATATCTCAAGAACTGGTCTATCAAGACAACCAAAGCCCGACGAGCCTCGGGGTAGCAAGGCTAAAACAAGCATTATTTACTGTTTTATTTACTAAATGATTTTCCTTTTCTTGCATTTTTCAATTTCTGCAATAAAGATCTTCAATGTTCAAAACAGTTATTCAATCTATCAAAGCATCTTCTAAATTTCTCTTACGAATATGATATTTATTGCTATTGTTTTCTCTCAGTACTTTATTTATATAGCATTACTATTACTTGTCTTGATGAACCGATGACTGTGACATGCAACGAGACAACACAGCGAACGAACATTGATTCAGAAGAAGACGACATACCTAACGAGATTGTCAAAGAAGTTGAGAACATTGAGAACATACCTAAGTCTAACCTTGATGAGACTGAAGTTATCAACCTGGGAGATTCAGAAAATGTTAAAGAGACTCGCGTTAGCATTCATTTGTCACCATCAGAAAAGAAAGAATACACAGAGTTTCTAAGAGAGTATGAGGACGTATTTGCATGGTCGTATGATGAAATGACTGGTCTGAGTACGTCTATTGTGTCTCACAAACTGCCAACCAATCCAATGTGTCCACCAGTGAAACAAAAGCTTAGAAAGTTCAAACCCGACATCAGTTTGAAAATCAAAAAAGAATTTACCAAGCAGATCAACGCCAAAGTTCTCCGGGTAGTGGAATACCCGACATGGTTAGCCAGCATTGTACCTGTGCCAGAGAAGGACGGGAAGGTCAGAATTTGCATCGACTACCGGGATCTCAATCGGGCTAGTCCGAAAGATGACTTATCCTTGCCAAATATACACATTCTGATTGATAAATGTGCCAAGCATGAATTGCAGTCCTTTGTGGATTGCTTCGCTAGTTATCACGAGATTTGGATGGATGAGGATGATGCTGAGAAAACGGCGTTCATTACGCCGTGGGGAGTGTATTGTTACAAGATGATGTAATTCGGTCTAAAGAATGCAGGGGCCACCTACATGAGGGCCATGACCACCAGAATCGCGCCTGCGAGTGGATTTCAGCTCCTGCCAAACCGCACCTGCGAAGATTCTTCCGCAGGTGCGGTCAACGGGCATCAGACCTGGGAAAATATGTAAAATCACATTTCTCATTCCCCACTCTCATATACTCGACCTAGCAGACATTTTTGAGTATCTTTTGGCAGATTTTTGGCATTGTAAAATACATTTTTGACTAGAGAAGAAGAGAGAAAACATTTGTGGAAACTAGGGTTTGCACACACACTTGGGATTTTAAGATTTCAACCTTGTGGTTAAGGATTTCTTACCCATTTATGTTTGTTTCTTCATTTCCTTGATTGGTATTGAATATTTAAGTTTGTAGTATTTATTTCCAACACTTGTTCTTGTTTATGGAAATATTCATGTTTAAAGTGTGGATTAAATACCTTGTTGTGCTTATGTATTGAATGATTTTTCATCTTTTATGAAGTGAGTTATTGTTTCTTTAATTATTCTTGGTCTTTAATGTTTCCAAAGGGATTAGCAAACCCTAGGACTCACCCATTAACTCTGAATTAATTTTGGAAAAGATAATTTGGGGTTGGGAAAGATTAATTAACAAGAACTTGAGGCTTTAACCCTCATTTTATAGATTCTACCTAGGGATAGGATTGAACTACTTGTAGCCATATCCGGGTGTGCTTAATCTCTTAATTGGGTTAGGAATAATTCAATTAGGAAGTCTTGTTAGTCTTTGGAAAAAGCTAATTTAGAATTATTATCCGTGGCTAATTAACATAAACTCGCTCATATTTGTAAAATCGTGAAATACATTGGATCGTTACTTGAGTGTAATTCCCGATGCATTCATACTTGTTGCCATTGATCATTTTACTTGCTTTCTAGGTTAGTTTATATTTTCGCATTTAGTTATAAACATTTTCAAAACCAAAATCTATTCGTTTGGCTTTGCGCGATAAGTGATAATTCTCTTACATTCCTAATCGCCTTCATATTGTTCTCTGTGAGATTCGACCCCAACCTTGTTGGGTTATTATATTTGACAATCGATCGCTTACACTATTTTAAGGTGTAATTTGAGCGTATCAAATTTTGGCGCCGTTGCCGGGGAACAATTGGCGTAATTTAGGTTGTTTGAAAAGTAAGCATAAGTGCTTTGATTCAAACTTGTGAATATTTGTGTAATTATTTTTCTTGTTTATTTTCTTAATTTTTCATTAAAAACAAATATGGCATCATATAATGAAAATTGGTCGGATGGTAGTTGTTCATACTTTGATGACCCTTGTCCTTATTGTGGAGGACCACACTCGTGACAAAATTGTTTAAATTTTCCCGGGGATGGATTTTGCGCACAATCTCAAACCCATGAGTGGAGTATTTGTGATAGGTGTTGTCGCCAAAATGGTCATTGGTATGATTGTTCATATTTGTCCTTCCCTTCCCCAAGCCCCCACTATGATGGTTCTACTTTTTGTGATGAAACTTTTAGGGGTGAAGAAGTGGAGGGAAGTGAGCATGGTAGAAATGGAGAGTTCAAGCTCATGTTGGAGTGCTACTTGAAGAACGGAACCTTGAGCGAAATGCCTTGGAAGAACTTTTGGAGACTAGTATCCAAAATGATTTGGCACTTGAAAGGTTGCACTCACAAATGGATGCTATGATTGAAGCTTCAAGGGTTCAAAAAGCCTTGGAGGTGAGTGATAACCAATAACCTTCCTTAGAGGTTGAAGTTGAAAATTCTTCCTTGGTACTTGAACAAAACCATGAAGAACTCTCAAATGCTCAAAATCAGAGGATAATGCTCATATTGGAGGCCGTTCTTGAAAATGAGGAAAAATACAACTTTGTACTCGAGGAATTGAAGCATGAAGTGACTTAAAATGATGAGCACATCCGCACTTTGGAGTATCAAATGCAAGCATTAATGGAGGCTCACCATGCCTCTCAAGTTGAAAGTGTAGATGGAAGCCAAGAAGAGTCCAATTCCGAGGGTGAGAGTGAGTTTTACTTTGAGGAATCAAGCCTTGAACATCTACCAACCGACTCCATGAATGTTAGTGATGCCAACAAAAATATGGAATTAGAGTCAACCGGGGTGATTGAAAATTTGGTTAAAATTGACTCTATTCCGGGGGAAAATAAGGATGTCAAAATCCGGAAAAATTTGCAAGTTGGAGGTTTGAAGGCACATTCCAAGCATTTTTCAACATTGGAATTGTGTGGTAAAACGGAAGTTGAACTACCCGAGTCAATGGAGCGTTGCGAGGAGAAAAAGTTCTTACCATACATCTTGCAATTTGAGGAAATAAGAAAACAAAATGACATTCCTCACATGAGATCCAAGAAGTGCAAAATGAAGAATTTAAGGCTTGGATCGGTCATCTATTTACCACCCCCCACCACCCGTGGTCACAAGCTTGATTCCAAGCTTGGGGCTCAATTCATATCATCCAAGTGGCGAGAAAAGTGGTAAATTTGATTTGCGTCGTACCACGACGTTAAATGAGGCGCTTGGCAACCCATCGTTTTTCAAAATTTTTGGTCATTTTTGAAATTTTCTTTTTTAGAATAGCTTATTATATTTTTCTAACCAATCTCCCAAGTTTCACATTTTTCGGAGTTGATTTGAGCAGGTCGGGGATATCGGGTGGTCAAAATCAATGCAAGAAAACAATAAAATTGCTGGGCAAACACACTGACCAACTCTTCTATGCCCCATGTCAATTATGCTATAGCAGAGTGGCATCCGCGATCAACTATGCGATAGCAGATACCAACAGTCTGCTTGTTGTTGAGCCTAGTGATTTCGCATCTGCGGTCCGGCTTCTGCAGGTGCGGTCTCGCAGAAGCAGCCGCCTGCCCACAGGTGCAGTTTTCATAGCAGGAGCGGTTTATTTTCGCACGTGCGTAACTGCACGTGCGGATATATTTCCGCAGGTGCGAAATTCGCCCAAGTAAATTCCCAAATCCCATCCCCCCCCTCCAGGTCAGTTTTCTTTACCCTCTACGCCCTAAACTGCAAAGAACAGAAAAGAAAATTCCATCACTTCCTCTCAACTCTCACTCACTACAAATCGCAAGAACCCAGGTAATCTCTACCCCTCACTCCTCTCTTCCTCTCTTTTTGTGTGTATTATTATGTATTTGTGTGTTCGGTCCTTCAATGGCCGTGTACATTCCATGGTCATTTTCTTTTTTCTTATTTTGTTTGGTTACTTTGAAAACTAGGTTAGATTTAGATTGAGGATTTGGTTGAGAGTAGGGAGTGTGTGCTAGTTCAGTGTTGGGTTATTGTGAACCCCATTCGTGTGAAGAGGGAGAAAACTTTATACGCTCGTAAAGTGTTCGGGATATTGTATAGGTGAAAATTGAGTGCCTAATACCGTAATTTTAGTGTTAATGAAGTTAGAAAAAAGTTGGTACACTAAGATGGAAATCTTGAGTACAAATTAGTGGCCAAAATCAAAGCCCAAGTCAATAATGACACAAAAAATCTGGGCAGTTGAGTTTTGGATGAAGTACCGCAGGTGCGGCCATATGTCTGTAGGTGCGATCTCGCACCTGCGGGTCCTTAACCGCAGATGCGACAAATTCCACAGGAGCGACTCAGTTTTTTGCAAGAGCGAAACTTCACCTGCGGTCAAAGTTCCGCAGGTGTGGAAACTGCCCAGCCTTGCCCAAAACCAGTAGCTTTGCAACAGGGCCTTCCCGGGCCCGTTCGACTTGGTTCTTTGGCCTATTTGCAGTGTTTTATGATACTTATCGATATTCCACTGCTTTACTGGCTTCATTTTGATTGTTTGTAGGCACTTTAACTCAGAAATGGACCCAAACGCAATCCGAAATTTTGAAATTGAGGAGGAGACCGGAGAACATTATGATGAGAGCAGGTTCAGGTCGGCTGCATGTCAATGCCGCTACTATGATAACCTCCACACCAAAAAATGGTACTTTAGAGAGGAATTGCTGAGGACAAATTGGGTGAGAAGCTCCCAATGTTCTATGCTCGGCTGGTATCCACTGGGTGGGCGTGTTTCATTCCCACTCCGTGCAAGGCCAATGAGACATGGGTTCGAGATTTTTATGCAAATCTTAGGTGTGCAACCTTTGAAAATCCTCACCTCATCATCCGAGGGAAGCTAGTGAGGTTCGGGGTGGAGGAAATAAAGGCAGTTCTTGGGATCCCAAACCACTCCATACAGCCGCTAGCAGAGAAAGATCACTGTGACAACTCGGCATGGCTTGTGTCAAGATTGTACCCTGAAAGTGTAAGACCACAGTGGGAAAACAAGAGGAAAGGCTTGAAGTCAACTGACTTCACAGCCGAGGCCAAGATATGACTATATATACTAAGCAACAGAGTGTCCCCCAGTGGGAATGTTACAGATGTGTCTTACACTAGGGCATTGATTATCGCATGCCTGATTGATGGCATTCCAGTGAACCTGGGCCATTACATTCTGAGTGAGATATGGCAGTATGTGCTTGACGATGGTCCAGGGTTACTGTTTCCGTCCTTTATCACTAAGTTGTGCCAGCGGGCACATGTCGAGGAGTGCCCCACTGATCATTGGGTGCCCGCCGAAAAACCTTTCCAACCATTGAGAGTCAAGGGATAGGGTGGAGCAGTGAAGATCAAGAAAATGAAGGCCACAACCACTACTACAGAAGTTGGATCCTCCTCACAGCCTACTTCATCAACGGGTCCTTTTGTGGAGGTGAACTCCCAACTTGCCACCCTGCGGGACCTAGTGTCCAAGCTCCCCACCGGACCTTCCACTTCACAGCCACATCCCCCACCTAACTACTACTCCCGAGCCGAGATGAAGAAGTACTTTGACTCTCAGGACAAGATGGCTGCTTCTCAGGACAAGATGGATGTTTCTCTGACACAGATGGAATCTTCCTACACTAGCCTTGCCACGGCACATGTTTCCATGCAGGAGTCATTTGACAAAGAGAAGGATAAGAACAAGAAGAAAGGTAAGCTTTTAGTCAAGGTGTGGAGAGGGGTAAAAGCAATCTTCTGGTGGGGGAAGACGAGAAAGCCATTGCGAGTTGTAGATGCTGAGGATAGCAAGGAGTACTCGTTCATGACTAATGCGGATGATGCAGATGATGATGATGATGATGATGATGATGATGATGATGATTATGATGATGATGACGATGAAGATACCTCTCACAACATTGAACAGCCATTTCTCCTGCAGTCTGCTAGTCTGATGCAGACCTCAGGAAGACCCTCAAACTTTGCTATTTATTTTGTTATTGTGCAGTGAGGACACTGAAACGTTTCAAGTTGGGGGTGGCTTTTGTACATTTTATCTTTCATGCATAGTCTGTGACATTGTTATGTGCCCTTGCCGGGCTTCGTTGTTATGTATGGATATTATGTGCCCTTGCCGGGCTTGTTGTGGAGTATATCTATGATTTTTGCTAAGCTTGGTGTGATTGGTTTATTTTCTTTTGTAGTTGATTTTATTTTTAGCTTTTTAGTTTTATTTTTAGTAGTTTATTTTCCGTAATAATACTTCCTTGGGTTTTCTTCATGCTACAGTTCTTTCCCAAGGAACAATTTTTGAAGTGAACCGGGTGACTTGTTCCTATGATAGATGGTGTGACAACTTTCTTAAGGGAATTAGTCTTATTTTTCTAGGAAGAGACTTTTGGATTATTTGGTACTAAAGAAATTAGTCTCTTTTATGTGAAATGTGAACTAAGAATACCCCTCCGAAATTTGATTTAGAAGGAAAACAAGTCAGTTGCATGGTGAAGGTTAATTTTGGTGATAAATTCTTGGCTCTTTTAGTGACTCCTTGCACACTAGTTCGAAAATATTGCTCTAAAATCCTACAAAAATAAAAATAAAATGAAATTGATCCATCTTGATTAATTCATATGCCATGTGTGTTAGTGTTTGTATAAATAAATCTTGCCCGGTTAGTTTTTCAATGCTAATGATAATTATGTTGGTTGGAGAAATGACCTTAGGCATTCTTTGTGTTATTTGAAAACCTCGTTAGCCTTTCGAGCCACCATTGCATAGATATTATCATTAGTTACCCCATTTGAGCCTTGAACTTTTTCATTGGTCACCTCAGTACAAACCTTACCCTTTTGCAAAATAATTCCTCTTTTGAACCCGTCCCTCCTTGAATATTGAGAATGAGGCAAAAAGCCTAAGTCGGGGGTGTAGTGTCAAAGTGGAAATTAGTAAGGTTGTACATTGAGTGCAAAATATATGCCTCAAAAGATTCTTTTGAAACTATTCAAGCTCCAAAAGAAAAATACAAAAAAGGAAGAGAAAAAGAAATGTGTATATGTAAATAAATATGGGAGCTTTGAAGAAATATAGCGAGGTTCTTAAAGTGGTTCTATTTTGGTAACTAGATGCAAATGAGGCTATGTGGTTTGAAAAGAAACAAAGCGCAACAAGAAAGGAAAATGTGAGTAGTGTTCAAGGAGGGTGTAGTCATTTTCCCAAATGTGTATCCTACCCTGCCCTAAACCTACGTTACAAGCTTAAAAAGCCCTTATGGGATCTCTAACCTAATATTTTTGAATATCCGATGAATTAAAATAAGGGAAAGCCTATGGTATGATTGGTTGTAACACTTGAAAGTCTTTGTGAGTGTGAGTGTCTTTGTAAATATGTCCCTTGTTGTTGTCATTGTAAATATTGTGAGTTGGGACTTTCTTTCTCTCTTGTGAGGACACATGAATTAGGATTGAATGGTGAAATTGATATATTCAAAAAAAAAAAAAAAAAAAATGAACGAGTTGAGAATTTGAAGTAGACTAGAGTTGTTGAGTCACTTCTTGAGGCTTTTTCTTGTCACTTGCTTATTTTTGAAACTTCCGTGCACTTCTTGAAGTTGTTTTTAAATGAGAGAGTTATTCAGGTAAGATGCATACTTGAACCTAATTATTAGTACCAACCGAATCCATAAGTATAATGCTTAGTTGGAAAATGTGACTTGTGAATAAGAGCATTGCAACTTGTGTTTGAAATAGTAGAACCTCATTGAGTTATTATTTTTTATTTGTTTGAGGACAAGCGAAAACTCAAAGTTGGGGGTGTTGAGGAGTGGTGATTTTACCACTCATTTTGGCCTCTTTTCGTTAGATTTTGTATCGTTCAATGATAA
>ML412400.1:0-23094 GCA_005239525.1 Nicotiana knightiana | reverse complement strand
TAACGCCAGGGTAGGGCTGGCGTTTCAGCCCTAACGCCTGGCTAACGCCAGGCAGGGCCAAGTAATTTGGTTTTGTCGTCCGGCTATCGCCCGGGTGTCTCCTTTTACGTAGGTTCCGACGTAGTTGCATCCTTTTAGCTCCATTTCATCTCCACTTCACCCATACATGAAATAAACTCCATTAAACACTTAACAAGTATATTTTATGCATATAAAATGTATGGTATGATTCAACTATGCAATTTAGTCTTGCATCATACGCGTGACATGATTCTTGACACGTCGAACTAAACGAGTATGCGTACGCGTGACTCGTATTGAGTTAATTATTTAAATAATCGAATAATAAGAAAGGTTAAAAATACAAATATATCCTAAAAGTGAGTAATTAAACAATTTAAGCCAAGTTTAATCATTAAGCGACCGTGCTAGAACCACGGAATTCGGGAGTGCCTAACACCTTCTCCCGGGTTAACAGAATTCCTTACCCGGATTTCTGGATCGCAGACAATTTAAACAGAGTCAAAATTCCTCAATTTGGGATTTAAACCAGTGACTTGGGACACCAAATAAACTATTCCAAGTGGCGACTCTAATAAATAAAATAATCCAATTTCGAATAATGTCACTTTAAGTGGAAAAATTCCCATACCCCCTTACGGGGTAGTGTAAAAAGGAGGTGTGACAGGTAGTTCTTTCATTAACCTTAATTTCAATTAGTGCTAGATTGTGTTCACATTGATGTAGTCCTTTGAATCAATTTCCAACTTCAAAGCCAATGCACTTCAAATCTGTAAATCCAACTGACTCTATTTGTCATGAGGCTCTTCTCAAATATATTGAAACATATAGGAAAGTTTTAACGTCCAAATATCCATAGAAATGTTTTTAGGCACGCATTTAATCAATTTATCGTGATTATGTATACGTTCGTGTGACACGATTACGATTTCAAAAATGAATACTCATAGAAATGCTTTTAGGCGCAACTTAAATTATTATTGTGATTGTGTACACGTTCGCATGACATAATTAGGATTTCTAAAATTAAATCGAGGTATGCATTCGCACAACTTCGGGCAAACAATCTTAAATCAATAAAGCGTGACTAATTGTGTACATGTTCGCATGACATGATTCTAGCGCTCCAAATAAAGCGGATCTACTCACATGTAATTCGTTCAAAGATTAAATCCATAAACGCCATAATTAAATGCGGTAAAAGGTAAAACGTACATAGGTTTTAAAAATATGTAATTAAACATATTATTAATCCAAGTTTGATTAAAAGCGACCGTGCTAAAATCATGGAACTCCAAAATGCCTAACACCTTCTCCCGGGTTAACAGAATTCCTTACCTAGTCTTCTGTGTTCGTAGACTTTTAAACAGATTCAAACTTCCTCGATTTGGGATTTTAAAATAAATGGTGACTCAGAACACCGTAAATAAATAATTTCGAGTGGAAACTCTTAAATAAATAAAATAATCTCATTTCGAATAATGTCACTTAAATTGGAAAAACTCCCATATCCCCCTTTGGAAAAAAGGAGGTGTGACAGCTCTGACGAATCTGATGGGGTATCGAACCAGAATCTCTAGTTCAGGGTTCAGAATTCGAGCTTGTAATGTAATATATGCTTGGCTTTAATGTTTGTTGATATTACTATGTTTGTGGGCTTAATGTGCTAATTGCCGCTCATTGACCACTTTGATATTATTTGAATTGTATTAAACTGTCTTCTTACGCCTCCCTTCTGAGTCTTCTAAAATTATGGTGCACACATACGTGTGGCCCACTTTTCTGTTAGAGGTCGTACCAAGTAGAATGAGGTTGGATCAGTAACTAGGCTGGGTAGATTTTCGTGCTCCCGGTACATTGCCCTCAGCTCAGCTCAAGTTGTCCACTTGGGTAAGCCATGTCTAGAACACACCCTCAGGTTTAAACCTAGAATAACATAGCCTCATGCCGGATCCTTAGTAGGAACGTGTGTTTGCATCATGTGCAATTGACTTTGGGGACTCAACACAGGAGTTGAGTCCGTCTAGGACAGGTGTACCCGAAATAAAAGACCATCCTAATGCATCTTACGTGCTATGTGCGCATTTATTTGTTTCGGCTTGTTTTTTGACCATCTAAGGAAAGAAAATCAACAGAAAAACCAAGAGTGAGGTAGGATAGAAATTTCACCCGGTTCTGAAAAGCCTGGTATTTGGAAATGCCTCGAAACTCGGCCAAAATTTTTTGAAAAAAAAAGAAGAGAATATATTTCAAAATGAGTCAATATCATGTTATTCTGGTTATGTCAAAAACTGAACGAACTACGTGGATCTGATTCTCACTAGATATGGGATACGTAGGCAAACCTTGTTGGTTCCGGCACCAATTGTGAAAAAAGAATGTGTTCGTTTGTGTTGGTCAAAAGAGTAAGCCGACCCAACTTCGGTTGCGTCTCGCACTGTTTTTTGCCGGAATAGCCTTAGAATACCTTCAAATTGTCGAAGGGCTATTCTCGCGAAGAACGGACATGTCTATCAATGAGGTATCATTGTTCCCATGAAATTCCATTCCCCGGCCTCAAAACTTTACTTGAAAGTAGGAAGGGGCCATTATTGCAAAGACAACCATCTTTGGCTAATGTTGTACAAATAGTCACCTTCATGTGATTTATCTTTGGAAAATTGAAAACTTGGTTTGCAAAAAAGTCTACTATTCTGTCTTTCGAACTAGATTCAACCCTAACCCTAACCATTCATAGGTACAAAATAAACATTGTCCAAAACCCGCCATTAAATGTTGTAGAGCAGGCTCCACTGTAGCTTTATATGGTGGTATGATTTGGATAAAGAGGGTCAATATTGGGTAGTAGAACATTTGGGTGCTCTCACGGATATTATGAAAGTCAAGCCCCGAAATGATCTAATCAAGTCTTTAGTGACTTTCTAAGATCCCGTTCACAATGTCTTCCGCTTCTTGGAATTTGATCTCACTCCCACCCTAGACGAAATAGCCGGTTATACTGGTTTTGGTCGGGACTTGAGAAATCAACATCTTAAATTCCCAAGGCCTCCCTCGGTGCGCCGGTTCTTTGATATCCTGAATATCAGTAAACAAATAAGGAAAAACAATTTAAACAATGGATCTTGCTCCTTCTACTTCCTATACTCCAAATATGGGCATCTAAATGGGTTTGAAGCACATGAAAAGGGTTTGAACAACAAACAAAGCAAGGACACTTGGAAAATTCATCATTGTTTTGCTTTCATAGTGGTATTTCTGGGCATTATGGTCTTCCCAAATGAAAAAAGGACAATTGATATCCACATGGCCAGAATTGCGCAAGTCCTAACTGCCAAAGAAGATCATACGCTTGCTTCACTTATATTATCGGACATCTATCGAGTACTGACGTTGTGTAAGTCTGTGGCGACATTCTTTGAAGGTTGAAATATTCTTTTACAAATGTGGCTTATTGAACATCTCTGCCATCACCCAAAATTCATGAGTTACGGACCAATCAAGAACAACTTTATCGCGAATTATGAGGAAAGGGTAAACGATTACAACTCTCTAGAAGGGGTTGAAGCTTAGATCTCCCACCTAAGAACTCTAAAGGCGAATCAGATTGAATGGACTTTAGGATGGCTCCCAGTGAGGTAAGTCATACACATGACAATCACAAAGAATTATTTGTTGTTGATGGTCTTGAGAAATTTCCAGCCGTAAGCACCACAAAGAATTCTAAGACAATTGGGAAGATATAAAGTGGTGCCCGAGGATGAAGATTTGAGTGTCTAAGTCATTGAGTTACACCCCAAAGCTCTACTTCCTGAGGCTTTAATCCAGCAAACTTGGAATGGTTGCCGACACTTGAAAGAGGATACCCAAGTACCAGATCTTGCAAGAGGTGAAGTAGATCCAGGTTATGCCACATGGTTTGAGAGAAGGTATTACGTTAATGATGAGCAAGAGCCTGAAAGGCCTCATATTCAGGCTTTTGATGACAAAATCCGAGAACGGTTGGCCTGGGGAGAAAAGGAAAAGAAATATCAAGCCACCATCCATGCCTTAGAGGAAAAGTTGAGAAACCTCGCATTTGACAATGAATTACAGGCGCAGGTGGCCGAAGGTGAAAAGTGAAGATTGGCCCGAGAGAACGAGGCACTCCAAGCCCAACTCCGGGACATGAAGATAGCCGCTGAAACGCCTGTGAGGAGCAAGAGAGATGAAAAAATCATCAACAACTTAAGAATGAAGGTACATGACTATGCAGCTGACTTGACAAAGGACGAAAGAGACTTGCAAAATGATCAAGCAAAATTGGCCAAATGAGCGGAAGAACATGCCAGATTAGCCCACTAGTTGAAGTAGAAATACGACAGAGAAGTAACAATTTTAAAGAAAAAGCTAGTCGGCCTTGAGAATGAAATGGTCCAACAAAGAAAGGATTTTAAGGAAGAAAGAGAGCATTGTTACACATTGGTTTACCGAATAGAAGAAAGCACGAAACATTTGAAGGACCAAACAACATAGATACATAAGTGTTGGAAGCTCGGGCACATAAAACTGGACGTTTACTTCAACAGAAGGGTGTCATCAGAATGGGAATTAAAGAGATAGCTGATTATGTCGTAATGAAATGTCACGAATGTGAAGACATGACCAGGTCTATGTTTTTTGCTTTTGTAATGACATTCGTTCACCAGGTGATGCTGACCTAGACCACCTTCAATAAGATATTGCACGAAGGCCCGCGCAAAGACCGGTTGATGTCCCGCAGGCTCCCCGAGTACCAGTGGAGGCTATTATTTATTTTTGATTTTTCTGTTTTTAAGTCTGTATTTTACTTTTTCCTCGAGTTTTGTTCAAAGTTGTTTTGTTGTTTATTGAATCTGTATGTTTTCTTTTGTAGTCGTCAGTACTTCTAAGTCCTTGTAATAGAAAACCCAAAAAAAATATGTCTTTGTTAATGAAAAAAATGTTGTTTTTTTTATTTTGCATTTATTTCCTGAACTACGTAATGATCTTATTCATGCGGCGTCATGATACGTAGGAAATCCCCATAGGATTTGATCATAGCCATACAATAAAATAATAACAATTATTTAAAAAAAGAGAGAGAGATAAAATGAGAGAGCAAAAAAAAATACAGCAAAAGAGAGAGGAAAAGAAATCAGGATCTGAGAAAAGAGATAGCAAAGCCGGGATAAAACACACAGCCATTGCAAAAATATTTAGAAAATGTTTAACTATTCAGGTGCATTGCATCCCCAATATGCGATTCCCTATCTGTTAAATGTCTCAAACTAACCAAGTTGTTGTGTGTGCAATAAGACAGGTTCTATATTAGGCGGTTGGTTTTGTGGTAATCTGGATTCCCATCCTTACTTCACAATATCCGAAGGCCGTATTACTATGGCCTCCGAAAGTCATTTAACCATTATTGAGCCGGAGGATAGCCCAGTATCAGACATCCCACAGTCAGAATTAACAGCTGCTAAAGAAAACAGAAGGTTGCGCTGCCGTATGTTAGAAATGTGGGACGCACGGTCCAATGGCAGAGAACCATCCAGTACAATCCCCAGATTTCCTGAATTGCTCCCCAGGATGGGTGGAACCACCAACGTCCCTATCCGGTGACCAACCCATTTGGGTACCCCACTATATCAGCCAATTTTACCGGTATTCCTTCTGAGGTTCGCCCCCAGGCACCATTTTCAGGGGTCCCCCCTACATTATTCACCGCACCACCAGTCTCCGCTACAACACAGCCAACAGTGCCCAGGCCATGCTCTAAGCCTTCATCTTTCACTTTTCAAGGCCCACAATTTCAGCTAGACACCGCTCATGTTACCCCAAATTCTTACCCTCAGCACCAGCAGTACGAGTCTCCTATGGAACAGGAAAGAACCGCGAGAAACCCTGAGCAAGAAGAGATGGCTCGGAAGATGAAAAGCATCAAACAAAGTCTTAAGAACATGCAAGGCCTGAGTGGCCAAAAGAGTGTTCGTATTTCGATATGTGCATGTTTCCTCATATTCATTTGCACGTTGGTTTTAAAATTCCAAAATTCAAAAAGTACGAGGGGCAGGGAGACCTGATCGCCCATTTGAAAAGATATTGCAATCAGTTGAGAGGGGAGGGTGGAAAAGAAGAACTTTTGATGGCCTATTTTGGGGAGAGCTTGACGGGAATTGCGTCAGAATTGTACATGGACCAGGATATGTCCCATTGACTTATATGGGATGACTTGGCTCGAGATTTTATTAGGAAATTCCAATACAATGTTGATATAACCCCATATAGGAATTCCCTGACCAATCTGAAGAAGAAAACCACAAAAAGTTTCCGTGAATACGCTATCAAGTGGCCTGAGCAAGAAGCCAGAGTGAAACCACCAATACATGAGACAGAAATGGTCAATGTTTTCTTGCAGGCTCAAGAGGCCGATTACTTCCAAAATATGATGTCTGCCATGGGAAAACCGTTCGCGGAGGCCATAAAAATCAGAGAAATGGTAGAAATCGGCTTGAAATTTGGTCGGATCATAAGTCAATCCGCTTTAAGAGCCACTTCCCAAGCCATCCAGAACGGATCGGGAGGTTTAGTAAATCGAAAGAAGAGGAAAGAAAGGGCCATGATGGCTTCAAGTTCGAGAGGCCCCCGTCGATACCGTGATCATTCTTACCTGCCTTCCAGAACCCCACATCACTAATACCCCCATCAAGATGCAACATATGTCGTGGCACCGGCTCCCTATGCGGTGATGAATGCCCAACCCTAAACACGGCCACAACAGCATTACAACCAAAACTGAGCTCCACCTCCCAGAAATAACCATCCTTACCACCACAAAACAACTACCAACATAATACACGCCCCTGTGAGCCTCCCAGGAGAAATGAATTCACCCATATTAGTGAGTCTTACTCTAGCATGTTTCCAAAATTAATCCAGATGGGCCTATTGCAACCTGTGCCTCCAAACCGGCAAAATATGAAATCTCCATCATACCGGCCCGGTACCAGGTGTGCCTATCATTCGGGGGCAGAGGGTCATGATACGGAGGATTGTTGGACTCTCAAGAGGGCCGTCGAGAATTTGATAGAACAAAAATGAGTGGTGTTGGGGGACGAGGAAGTCCCCGGCGTGACTAACAACCCACTATCGGCCCATAAAAATGGGCTGGTCATTGGAATGATTTGTGTGGATAAGGAATTCAATAAAGCTTTGAAATCCATCATTGCCATCGCCGACTCAGAAATGAGACCCGACGCGGTGGTGAAACAAGCCAGAAATGAGAAAAAAATTGTTCCAACTCCTCAAATTGCGTGGAAACAAAAACAGGGGCAGCACCCGCTAAGGACGCAATTCTCTATGTTCCTAGGGCACCAAGGAAGGAACAACTCATGGTGAAAACTCCCAAAAGATTTGACCAAAGGAAAGTCACGTTGAATGTGCCAAAGTTGTATGTACCAAAAGGGACTTATGTGGTGCGGGGGCAAATAATTTCACCTAGGCTGGCTGAGCCCGTAGTTATCAGCCCCGCACCACTGAATCCCATGAGAGACCCCACTGTAGTTCCTTGGAACTACAACAAGAAATTGGTCACTTACAAGGGAAAGTAAGTCATGGGAGAGGTAAATTAAATGAATCAATCTAGGAAGTACCACAACCCAGAAGAATTAAAGCTGAAAAGGGATAAACGGTTTCCACCTAAGAAGGCCGTGAGCGCCGAGGAGGCAGAAGAGTTTTTTCAAAAAATGAAAACCTCAGACTATGCAATAGTAGACCAGCTCCGGAAAACTCCTTCCCAGGTCTCGCTTCTATATCTTCTATTGAGCTCAAATGACCATCAGAAAGTACTCTTAAAGACATTTAACGAGGCATATGTCCCGATTGAAACTTTAGTCGAACAGTTGGAGATAATGGCTGAATGATTCTTGAAGTCAACAGGATTTTTTTCAGCCGTGATGATTTGCCTCCAAAGGGAGCCGCCCACAACAAATCCCTTTACTTGACTAACAAATGCGAAGGTTATTATGTGAAGAGGGTCATGCTAGATAGTGGGTCTGGGGTCGACATTTGCCATCTCTCAATGCTTCAGAGGATGAAAATTGGAATAGAAAGAATTCGACCAAACAATGTTTGTGTGCGCGCTTTTGATGGAGTCAAACGAGATACAATAGGGGAAATCGATTTTATTTTGACCATTGGCCCCGTGGACTTCAAAATGACTTTCCAGGTTCTGGAAATGGATACTGCATAAAATTTTCTCCTAGGAAGACTATGGATTCATACTGCAGGAGTTGTGCCCTCCACTCTCCACCAAATGGTCAGTTTGAACATGAAAACCAAGAAATTATCGTCCACAGGGAGGATGAACAGTTCATTTACAGGGACCCGTCAGTCCCGTGTCTCGAATCTAAAGAAGAAAGTGAGCACATTTTCTATCAAGCCTTTGAAATTGTGATCTCCGACCAATGCGAAGAAGGGGCCCTGTTTCCTCAACTCAGCTTATCAATTGTATCGTTCATGGTCGCCAGTGAAATGATTAAACATGGGTACAAGCCCGAAAAGGGGCTCGGGGTATCTCTACAAGGCGTCACAGAGCCCATAACTTTAACCGCCAATAAGAAGTTCTTCGACGTAGGTTTCCAAGCTACAAATGTCGACATAAAATGGGCGGATGAACGCAAGAAAAATGGATGGGTCCTGCCCTAGCCCATTCCGGATCTCACCAAGTCATTTGTTAAACCCATGTATGTAGAAGAAGAAGAAAAGGCCTTCACGACCGAAGAGATTGAGGACATTTGTGAGGCCATGAAACAAATGGTGTATGAGGTTCACATGGTCCAACCAGGGGAAGGCACAAGCACTGCCGAGGTGCACTTTATGGGGCCAAATGCCAAGCTTCAAAATTGGAAGGCTACTCTATTCCCTGTGGGCGGGAATCCCGGTATTCCATTCTTGCCATCTTTTCTACATTACGAGTTATTTCAGGGTGTAACTCAAATGTTTTTATTTTGTTGTATTTTAATTTCAATGTAAACCCTCCTATCTTCAATTCAATGAAATGAAATCAGTATTTCATCGTCTATAGATCTCTCTTCTTTTGTTTTTATTTATGATTTTTGCTATTTTTCTTATCTTTTCCTTTTCAGTTCTAATAATGCGGACTTAAATAACATGACATGCTTGAGGACTTCATGTCCGGATTCTAAAATGTTGTCTAACTGTGAAATAATGAATCAAGAACCAGAATATGATGAAGATGAGGATTTTAGGGAAATAAACTAAGAATTGGAACAATTTAAGAATAAGCCTAAGCCAAACTTAAATGAAACCGATCCAGTTAATTTGGACAGTTCAGAAGAAATCAAAGAAACCATGATAAGCATTCACGTTGCTAAAAGAACTAGAGATGCATTGATCCAACTTTTATTTGAATTTAAAGACGTGTTTCCATGGTCCTACAATGATATTCCAGTACTAAGCGCCGATTTAATGGTACATAAGTTTTCGGCTTACCTCAGTGTCCACATATCCAACAAAAGCAGAGAAAGTTCAAAACAAACATCAATGATAAGATCAAAGAAGAAGTAACCAAACAATTGAAAGCTGATGTGATCCGAGTGATCCGATACACCACGTGATTGGCCAATGTGGTTCCAGTACCAATGAAATATGGGAAAACCCGAGTGTGTGTTGACTATAGGGATTTGAACAAAGCAAGCCCCAAGGACAACTTTCCGTTACCAAATATCCACATTCTTGTTTGTTGACAACTGTGCCAAACATGAGATACAGTCTTTTGTGGATTGTCATGCTGGGTATCACCAAGTTCTAATGGATGAAGAAGACGCAAATTTGATAGCTTTCACCACACCGTGGGGTACTTACTGTCACAGGGTCATGCCATTCAGTGTGAAAAATGTCGGGGCAACTTACATGAGGGCTATGACTGCCATCTTCCATGACATGATGCACCAAGAAATTGAGGTGTATGTGGATGATATGATCATTAAATCCAGAACACAAGAAGACCATGTGCGAGATCTGAGGAAATTCTTTGAGCGTCTAAGCAGGTATGATTTGAATTTGAACCCAGCTAAATGTGCATTCGGAGTTCCATCTAGGAAACTTCTGGGGTTTATAGTCAGTCGGAGGGGTTTTGAGTTAGATCCGACAAAGATAAAATATATTAGGGATTTACTACCTCCGAAAACCAATAAAGAGGTATTGAGTTTGCTAGGGAGGTTGAATTACATCAATAGATTCATCGCTCAGCTTACTACCACATATGAGCCCATATTTAAGGTTCTAAAGAAAGACGCGGCGATAAAATGGACGGATGAGTGTCAAGAAGCTTTTGATAAAATCAAAGAATATATGTCAAATACGCCAGTGTTGGTTCCGCCTGAGCCTGGAAGACCTTTGTTCTTGTACCTGACAGTCCTGGATAATTCTTTCGGCTGTGTCCTCGGGCAACATGATGTGACCGGGAAGAGAGAGCAAGCCATGTACTACTTGAGAAAGAAATTTACCAGTTATGAAGCCAAGTATACTTTGTTGGAAAGAACTTGTTGCGCCCTAACTTGGGTCGCTCATAAGCTTAGACATTATCTCTTGGACTACACCACATATCTCATAACTAGAATGGATCCTCTGACGTACATATTCCAAAAACCAATGCCTACGGGAAGGCTAGCAAAATGGAAAATCCTGCTCACTGAGTTCGACATTGTTTATGTCACTCGCACGGTAATGAAAGCCCAAGACTTGGTTGATCATCTAGCTGAGAACCTGGTTGATGATGAATACCAACTCCTGAGCACTTATTTCCCAAAAGAGGAAGCAAATTCAGTTGAAGTAATTCCAGAGGACACCAATGCTTGGAAAATGTTCTTTGATGGAGCTGTAAATGCAAAAAGGTGTCGGGATTGGGGCAATTTTGATTTCGCCCACTAGTCAGCACTATCCAGCCACAGCACGACATCGCTTCTTTTGTACAAACAACACCGTAGAGTATGAAGCTTGCATTATGGGCATGAACATGGTTGTTGATCTGGATGTGGAAGAATTATTAATCATGGGAGATTCTGATTTGATCATTCGGAAAGCCCAAGGTGAATGAAAAACTTGAGACATCAAGCTTATCCCATACAGGAAACATGTGGAAGATCTTAACAAACTGTTCAAGTTCGTCGAGTTCAGGTATATCCGTCGATTTCCACAACGAGTTAGCTGATGCATTAGCTATTTTGGCCTTAATGCTGCCATATCCGAGCAACATCTACATTGACCCGTTGGAAATCCAAATTCTAGAAAGACATGGTTATTGCAATGCAGTTGAAATAGAACTAGATGTTCAGCATGGTATCATGATATCAAAAGGTTTTTGAAAACAAAGGAATATCCCGAGCAAGCCAGCGGAGACAAAAAAAGAACCATTAGAAGGCTTGCCAACAGTTTATTTTTGAGCGGAGAAGTCTTGTACAAAAGAACTCCAGATCTGAATCTTTTGAGATGTGTAGACGGCAAAGAAGCTGAAAAGATCATGAACGAAGTGCATTCGAGAGTATGTTTTCCTCACATGAATGGATATGCCCTTGCAAAGAAAATCCTTCAGGCAGGTTACTACTGGATGACCACGGAAAAGGATTGCTTCAGTTTTGTCCGGAAGTTCCATCAGTGTCACGGTGATCTGATTCATGAACCGCCTTCAGAGTTGCATCCTATGTCATCACCTTGGCCATTCATTGCTTGGGATATGGATGTCATTGGTCCAATCGAGCCAATATCTTCAAATGGGCACAAATACATCTTGGTTGCCATTGATTATTTCACAAAGCGGGTTTAAGCAGTCACTTTCAAAGCCGTCACTAAGAAAGCAATGGTGGACCTAGTGCATTCCAACATTATTTATCATTTTTGTATTCCAAAAACTATCATTACAGACAATTCTGCAAATATGAATAGTCACTTGATGAGGGCGGTATAACAGTTTAAAATTACACATCGCAATTCTAGCCCTTACCAACCCAAAGTCAATGGTGCCGTTGAAGCGGCAAACAATAACATCAAGAAGATCCTCAGGAAAATGATTCAAAGTTCCAGACAGTGGCATGAAAAGCTACCTTTTGCATTATTGGGATATCGCACAACCGTGCGCACATCAGTTGGGGCCACGCCTCTCTTGTTGGTTTATGGCACTGAAGCTGTAATACCTGCAGAAGTTAAAATTCCCTCTCTTCGAATCATTGTTGAAGCCGAGATCGAGGATGATGAATGGGCCAATAACCGGTTGGAGCAATTAACTATGATTGATGAAAAGCGGATGGTCGCAGTTTGTCATGGGCAGTTGTACCAACAAATAATGTCCCGTGCCTACAATAACAAAGTGCAGCCTAGAAACTTTGAAGTGGGGCAACTCGTTCTGAGACGTATTCTCCCGCATCAGGAGGAAGAAAAAGGAAAATTTGCTCCAAATTGGAAAGGTCCATACATTATAAGAAAATTGGTGCCGAATGGAGCATTGTACTTAGGATACATTGAAGGAAATGACCCCGAAACAGCTGTCAATGCAGATGCGGTCAAAAGGTATTATGTTTGACCCTTTTCGCAATTTTAATACTCTCTGATTGAGATGATGAAGGCTTTCATTCTCACTACCCAAACACTACCAACCCTTGCAAACCCTTTGAGTTGGTTCCCTTTTTTCTTTGATTGCCCTCTTTGGGACCTGAAAGTCATGTTTAAAAAAAATGAAAAAAAAGCAAAACAAAAGAAAATAAAAACAAAGTTTCTTGAACTACATTCAACTTGATTCCGAAAGGATACGTAGGCAGCCTCTCTCTGGGGTTCAAACACACCAAAACAAAACCCAAATTCCCCCAAAAATTGAAACTGGGGAAGAAGTTACAATGATTCGGCGATGGGTTCGCCTGAAAGGTTCCAACGTTGTAATTCAATCCAAATGATTTTTATCCTAAAAACCCTATTCAAGTCCTTTTGATCAATTGGCAAAGAGGTTCGAAATGGGAGGATACAGTTACTTGGATCTGATACAACAAAACGAGAGAAATAAAATGAGAGTCTTGTTAGTGAAAACTCACAAAGAGCACTATAAGGCGACAGTGAGAAGAGAAATGAGAGAGGTCAGCTGGTGAAGACCCGCAAAGGGCGCCGCTGATCGAAAAGAGGATCCTCACAGCCATCGGCATCGACAAAGTCCTGGCAAGGTTTCTCAATTTTGAGGCAAAGGTTGTGATGGATTTCTGAGAGTAAGACGGTTCAAACTGATCAGGCATCCAGTCCAAGAGGCATGCCATGTTCATTGAAGTCTGCATGCACTCTAGATAAGTCCTTATTTCCTTTCCCTGAAAGGGATACCTCTCGTCTAAGTTCATTTGTTCATTTTATTGTTTGCTTTTCTTTGAATCCCTTTCCGTCTAATTCTATTCTGAAACTAAGATAAAGAAAGGATGTAAAGATTGATTTACATGGTTTTTATCTGATACAAACCAATATTCAAGAAGGCACCCAGCCTCGGGAGGTGCATCGAGTCGACTGACTATGATAGTCGATGTTCCGAAATCAAAAGTTCCTTAAAAAAACAAGTCAGAAGTGAAAGGCCTACAAATGCAAAGTTAAAGTCGAAAAGGTTAAGTCCCACACGACCAGCCGTCATGGAAAAGTATGGAAAAGCCAGAGGTTCTACAAGGCCAGAAATGAAATCGGTCTTCAGGAAACAACCAGTTGCAGTTGAAAGTATCATAAAAGAAGTCGGACCGAGATCAAGTGACTGATATAATCAAGGCCACAAAACCAACCACTTTTTCAAATTAACAAATTGTTCTTTGTTTGAAAAATAGGAAATAGGTGCAATCCAAAATCAACCTTGCAAAAAGCAGGTGCAACCAAAAAGAAATTGTGCAAGGGCTAGAAACAGCTTTGCAGCAGCAACAACCCAAAAGGCAAGTCTCCTCCAAAATTCTTTCCCGCATTTACTCATTTTTTTTAAATTAAAAAGAATGAATGATGATTGAAAATGATTTTAAAAAAAAAGAAAAAAGCGAAAAAAAGAAAGGAAGAAAATTCAAAGTCATGGTAGTACACGGTCTCCAATCCCTAGCTGCGTTTTTCCAACATAGGGTCTCCACTCCCAAGTTGATTTTACTTTAGGCATAGGGTATCCACTCCCTAGTCGCTTTTTCTAACATAGGGTCTCTACTCCCTAGTTAATTTTATTTTATATATAGGATCTCCACTCCCTAGTCTCTTTTCCAACATAGGGTCTCCACTCCCTAGTTGACGCTTTTCCAACATAGGGTCTCCACTTCCTAGTTGATGCTTTTCCAACATAGGGTCTCCACTCCCTAGTTGATTGTATTTTAGATACTGGGTCTCCACTCCCTAGTCGCTTTTCCAACATAGGGTCTTCACTCCCTAGTTGATGATTTTCCAACATAGGGTCTCCACTCCCTAGTTGATGATTTTCCAACATAGGATCTCCACTCCCTAGTTGATAATTTTCAAACATAGGGTCTCCACTCCCTAGTTGATGATATTTTAGATACAGGGTCTCCACTCCCTAGTCACTTTTCTAACATAGGTTCTCCACCCCCTAGTTAATTTTATTTTATACATAGGATCTCCACTCCCTAGTCTCTTTTCCAACATAGGGTCTCCACTCCCTAGTTGATTGTATTTTAGATATAGGGTCTCCACTTCCTAGTCGCTTTTCCAACACAGGGTCTCCACTCCCTAGTTGATGATTTTACAACATACGGTCTCCACTCCCTAGTTGATAATTTTCCAACATAAGGTCTTCACTCCCTAGTTGATGATATGTTAGACATAGGGTCTCCACTCCCTAGTCTGTTTTCCAACATAGGGTCTCCACTCCCTAGTTGATGATTTTCCAACATAGGGTCACCACTCCCTAGTTGATGATGTTCCAACATAGGGTCTCCACTCCCTAGTTGATGATAATTTAGACATAGGGTCTCCACTCCCTAGTCTATTTTCCAACATAGGGTCTTCACTCCCTAATTGATGATTTTCCAACATAGGGTCTCCACTCCCTAGTTGATAATACTTTAGACATAGGGTCTCCACTACCTAGTTTATGATATTTTAGATATAGGGTCTCCACTCCCTAGTTGATGATTTTCCAACATAGGGTCTCCACTACCTAGTTGATTCTTATTTTTAAACATAGGGTCTCCACTCCCCAGTCGTTTTTCCAACAAAGGGTCTCCACTCCCTGGTTGATGTTTATTTTAGACATAGGGTCTCCACTCCCTAGTCGCTTTTCCAACATAGGGTCTCCACGCCCGAGTTGATGATTTTTAGATATAGGGTCTCCACTCCCTAGTCATCTTTCCAACATAGGGTCTCCACTCCCTAGTCGTCTTTCCAACATAGGGTCTCCACTCTATTTGATGGTTTTGAGACATAGGGTCTCCACTCTATTTGATGGTTTTTAGACATAGGGTCTCCACTCCCTAGTTGATGTTTATTTTAGACATAAGGTCTCCACTCCCTAGTCGTTTTTCCGACATAGGGTCTCCACTCCCTAGTTAATCTTTATTTTTAGTCATAGGGTCTCCACTCTCTAGTCACTTTTCCAACATAGGGTCTCCACTCCCTAGTTGATGATTTTTAGACATAGGGTCTCCACTCCCTAGTTGATTTTATCTCAGACATAGGGTCTCCATACCCTAGTCTCTTTTCCAGCATACGGTCTCCACTACCTAGTTGCTTTTATTTTAGACATAGGGTCACCACTCCCTAGTCTCTGTTTTTCAGGGTACACCAATCCCGACCTTTTACTTGCTTTCAATAATAAAATAGTATAGAGTTTCGTTACAAATAACTCACGAAATTTTCCTAGTGAAAACTGGGGCAGAAAAATTTTGTTCAGTTGTTTTGGTGTTTAAGCAGGTTTTACCTCGAAGCACAAGATTCTAGATGACCAAAAGAAGCCTCAATCCAAAATAAAGAAAAAAAAAAAGAAAAAGAAAAAAAAGAAAAGCAAGAAGTGAATCCAAAGTGCAGAAGTGGAAAAAAGATGTAGACTACTCAATGCATGACTGAAGCCACAAACTCTGCATGCCCCGTCTTGATTCGAAAAGCTGAAGAAGAATGAACTAGCACCTGCAGCTAGCAAGCATCAAGATTCAGATCAGAGTCTATGTGAAGAACCAACTAAGACTCAAGATCAAGCTTCAAAAGACTCATAGATAAGAATCTTGTAACCGCAGCTGATAGGCTTAGTTAGTCTTTTCATTATCTTTGACTTTGGTGTAATAAGGAGCTCAGCAAGCAGTAGGCAGCAGCAACATCAATGAAATCACAGCTTCCCGGTAATCCTAGCTACCAAAACAACCAAAACTACACCAGCCTGATTCTTTTACAACCAAAGATATGTAAGCAACCTCTGAAGCACGGTTTAGTAAAACTTTTTCAAAGCGTTTCCCATGGAATATCCAAACGCACAAAAATTGCACGTATTTTCTCACTTTATCTTTGTCCAAAAACTCTTCGTGTTTCCGAGCAAAGAGGGGCAGCTGTAAGCACGTAATTTTTGCCCTTCACAAATAGATTTTTTCTTAATTGTTTTTAGTTTTCGCAGAATTTTTAGGGATTTTTTGTTAATTATTTGTTTGCATTTAGTTACATTTTTATGCATTTTTAACATTTTAAAATCATAGAATAATACCAAAAAAATATCCAAACCATCATTACATAGCATTTTTAGGTGTTAATTGCATTTAGAGTTTAATTGCAATGTTAAACAAAAATCATAAAAATAATGTCATTTCACATTTTAGCTTTAAATTAGTAATTTTCTTTCATTAGTTTTGAATTAATCAAGTGTCAAAATAGGTAATTAGGTTTAGCTTCAAGTTAGATTTGACTTAGGAATTAGTTTAGGTGTTTAATTAATTGAAAAAAAAATAAAGAAAAATGAAAAATGAAAATAAAGAAAAAGAGAAGAAGCCATTTTTAGTTTTAAATCAAATTGGGCCAGGTCCCTGTGGCCCAATTCTTCTCCATCCACCCCAAGCCCCAAAAACCCATGCTCGATCTGGTCCACACCCAAACCAAACGACCCCGTTTTGATTTGAAACAATAACAACCGTTGATCCCTTTGGATCTAATGGCTCGCAACTACTCCCCAAAATCTTTTAAATGTTCGAAATCAACTCCCGCCCCCCAAACCCTAGAAACTCCTCACATAATTCACCTATCTCACCCTCTCTTAATCTTCGCCGCACGCCACCGCCGGAATTCTCCTTACAACGGCGGACAATCTCCAAACCACCCCAAAACTACACAACACTCCTCTCTTCACCCTCAACCAAATCCACCATCAATTTTCCCGAAAACCCCATAAAATCCTTCCATTTTTCGATATGAAAATCCTAAAAAAAAAGAAACCTAAATCCTTTCTCTTCTAATTATTCCTTGGCTCGGCCCATTTGAACTCAAAACCTACATCAATTGATTGCTCTTAATTGGAGCAATCGATTGATGTTAGTCTCGGTTCATCTCACGGCAATCAGAGTTTGTTCAGGTCACCGGAGTTGATGTCGATTCCCAGTCTCTTTATTATTAGCTCTTATACGCCTTCAATTGGTAACTCCGTGATCTTTTTCTTTTGTTCAGAATTAAGAATTTCCTTGAACCCTTGTTTTGCATTTTTTTTAATTTAGTTAGACACTTTGTATATTATCCAATTTTGTGTTTGCATGGTTAAAATTAATAGTTTACTTGCATGACCTCGACTAGCTAATTACATTAGATTAATCGTCTAATTATGTTCGATATTTGAGTATGTTCTGTTTTGAATTGAATAAATCTTTTCCTTGTTTTTCTCCTTCTGCTTCTACAGTCTATTTGCATCTTTCAGCAGTGTTTGTCTAATTTATATTAGTTTTGTTATTTTCCCTACGTTGGTTGGTTTAGATAGATTTAAGAATTAATTAGGTTTTATAACTTCTGGAATTATTTCTTTTAGGTTTAAAATTACTGAAACTGAGAGTGGGGTTTTGATTTGTGGACTAGGAGATTTTTGTTCCATTATTGGGTTTATAAGGAAGATTGAGGTACATGCCCAACTCTTTAAACAAGACTTGTCCAATCTGGGATCCATTGAAGAGTTAAATGTAATGAGACAAGAGGATTAGGTCAGAAATGAGGTTATAAAGAGGTAAAATGCAAAGGTTAAAAGAGTAAAAATAAAAGAAGCTTCTAGAACAGGGATAAATGTCTCAATCTGTTAAGAAAAGAGATAAGAGTGAGAGAAAATATCCAGATTGGACAACTGTCCATTTTTTATTTTGGAAAGATGCCAGAAATTGGACAGCTTTCCTTTTTCATTTTTGGAAAGATGCAAATTTCCTAAATTTAAGGGAGGGTGGCAGATTCCCCTGCACCTCTCTTATTCTTATCGTCTTGCACTCTTACATTCTATAAAAAGGCACTCACACTCCTTCATTCACACACACTAATTCACTGCAATTTTTTCAGAAAGTCCCTCTCATCTTCATTCTTATTTTTAATAGAGGAACATTTGCAAAAGTTTAAGAATCTGAAGAAAAGTTCTCAAGAAAACTTTAAAAGAGGGAGTTTGTTCTCCAGCATTTCGAATCCTTTCTAGAGTTTTCTAGGTGCATATTTGAAGTTGTTTTGTTTTTTTGGTTGTTGTTTGCAGGCTAATCTGTAGTTGATTTTTATCTCTGGAGTTTCAGCTTTATTGAGCTCTAATCTTTCATTTGTATTCATCGTTACCAAGTATTTTTTTCTACCTCTTATGAACTTATGAAATGAAAATTGAAGTTTTCATGATGGTATGGTTGTTTGTTGAAGTTTAGTTTTGGTTTATGAGTCTCTCTGTTAAGTGGATTGTAATGCTTTAAGGCCTATTTAATCCCTCACGCTTCTCATGAATATCCAGCTTCAGTATCTCTTGTGATGTAATTTATTTTGGACAAACTGATTCGAATATAAATAGGTATTCATATTCTTTAGGCTTGATTAATCGATCCATACAAGGCTTTTAGTATTAAGCTACATATGGACCGGGGCCTTCTTTTCAGGCCCAAGTGAAAATCTGCCTCATTATAGGGGCAGACAAACCTCTTTCCAAAATTGAGGCATTATGAGGTTTAACCCCCAAGCTCAAAGCTATTGATGCTTGGCCCATTTGAGGTCTCAACGTGAACCTTTCAATCCTGCCCAAACACTAACCCAATCGTCTTTAAATAAAAGCAAATCAGTTGAATAAAACTTAGTGCTAGATTGTGTTCACATTGATGTAGTCCTTTGAACCAATTTCTAACTTCAAAGCCAATGCACTTCAAATGTGTAAATCCAACTGACTCTATTTATCATGGGACTCTTCTCAAATATATTGAAACATATAGGAAAGTTTTAACGTCCAAATATCCATAGAAATGCTTTTAGGCACGCATTCAGTCAAATTATTGTGATTATGTACACGTTTGCGTGACACGATTACGATTTCAAAAATGAATACTCGTAGAAATGCTTTTAGGAGCGGCTTAAATTATTATTATGTACATGTTCACGTGACATAATTACGATTTCCAAAATTAAATCGAGGTATGCGTTCGCGCAACTTCTACCAAACAATCTTAAATCAATAAAGCGTGACTAATTGTGTACACGTTTGCGTGACATGATTCTAACGCCCCAAATAAAGCGGATCTACTCACATGTAAATCGTTTCAAAGATTAAATCCATAAATGCCATAATTAAGAGCGATAAAAGGTAAAACGTACATAGGTTTTAAAAATACATAATTAAACAAATTAATAAGCCAAGTTTGATTAAAAGCGATTGTGCTAAAACCACAGAACTCGAAAATTCCTAACACTTTCTCCCAGGTTAACAGAATTCTTTACCCGGTCTTCTATGTTCGCACACTTTTAAACAGAGTCAAACTTCCTCGATTTGGGATTTTAAAATAAATGGTGACTCGGAACACCGTATATAAATAATTCCAAGTGACGACTCTTAAATAAATAAAATAATCTCATTTCGAATAATATCACTGAAATTAGAAAAACTCCCATATCCCCCTTCGAAAAAAAGGAAGTGTGACAATTACACAAATATTATTACTAAGGGGGATAGATGATGGGAAACTTACACAAATGTCCCAAATAAGTCTCAATTTACCAACCTCTAGCCATTAGTCATAGACTTACCAAAACTAGTCAAGCACATATAAAAATTGAAAAACCAAATAAATAAGGTTCTTTCTCTCAAAGAATCACATGTAAAAATCTCCTTCCATATTTTAAGCGTGATTAGCAACATTAGATGCAAGACCAAAAGAATATTTCATGGATGTGGTAGAAAATAAGGTGATGAAATACAAAAGATATATATACAATATTCTAAAAATCTAAGCAAAAAGGAACTTTTTCAATGGGTATAATTGAAATTTATTGAAAACATATAGATAAGTTAATATAGAAAATTTGAGGAAGATTGGAGGTGATTTGGATTGGTTTTGTATCAAAATTTATAATTAAATCGAGTTCAAAAAATTCTTCTGCGACACATGTATCAAACATGTATCACGCTTGTATCTCACACACATGTATACATGTGATACACAATTGATACAAATATGATACAAATATGATACAAATGTGATACACAAATGATACACGGTGTGATACACATATCATTTTTTTAATGTACAGTTTTTACTTCGAATATTCAATTCAAATCACCTCAAAACTTCACAAAATCATCCCAAAACTGAGATTCAAGTCCTTAAGATGCACCCAATCTATTCTAATAACACCCACTCAAAAGAAAGCAAAAATTTGATCTTTTTTGTTACAAATAGATAATTGGCTAATATTAATAATATTTGGCTAATATTAGTAATATTTTAAGAATTGGCCAATTTTGTAATGAGCTACTTATAAATGGACATAGCTGGTTAGGGGTAGGCATTCGGAACTTCGGTTCGGTATTTAAGAATTTTGGTTCGGTATTTCGGTATTCGATTTATCAATTGTGTATACCAATTATCGTACCAAAATATTTCGGTACGGTTCGGTATTTCTTATTTTTGTTCGGTACGATTTCGATTTAAACCAAATCTATGTTATAAGGCTTGTGCCTATTCAAATCTGTAGTGCATAGGGTTGAAAAGATATGTTTCAACTTTTGAAACCAATACAACTAGTATTATTTATTTGCATTTGACTAAACACGGTGGCAATGCAAGGAAGGNCAACTTACACGTAAAAAGCAACAATTTCTTTTATGCCTCTACTATAAAGCCATACTTTATCCTAAAGCAAAAAGAAGGATAGTTGAACAGTCCATTCAAGCTCAATGCCAAAGATAGTTGATTGCCTATACAATATACACTTTTTATCTATGCTCCAAAATTTTTAGAAGTTCTTAATCTGCTTGGTGGAACCTTCCTAAAGCCTAAGGGTAAGGAATTAGGGAATTAGGGGTTTTGGACTTTTGAGATGTGGGCTTAAAGTTATTGGGCTAAAAAATAAAAATAAAGTTGGGCTTGGACTAAACTATTTCGGTATTTGCCCCCAGGGCCTAACTCAAGTGGCGAAGGGTGGTGGATTTGTGTCTTAGATCACAGGTTTAAGCCCCACACCATGCAAAGCAAAGCCTGGTATTTAAGTGGAGAAGGGTAGAGGGGCGTGCCCATTATCCACCGAGTTTCGAAGGCTGCAGTTGGTCCAAAGGATAGGCCCCAGACAGATTTCTCGGTCATCCAAAACAAAAAAAAAACTATTTCGGTACCGAAATATAAAAAACCCGATACCGTATATCGAACCGAAAAACCAAAATTTATGTACCGAAATAAACCGAAATATCGAAAAAACCAAAACTAAAATACCAAATTAATTCGATTCGATTCGATTCGATTCGAAATTCAATTTTTAAATTTTATGCCCACCCTATAGCTGGTAGTTTCCCATAGATGATTGTAAGATAATATTCTTGTTTAATAGTTTGAAGTTTGCAGAATAACCGGATTGGAGAAGTTTTTAGATGCATTATAATTTTATGAGTTCTTTGCGTTTTGCACCTCCAACATATGTACTCATTCTATTTTGTTGGGTAAATAGGAAAACAAAACATTTACGACTATTTTGTAAAAGATTCACAAAATCATATTTTCCGCAGACAACAAATGTGCCTTTCCCCCTTCTTTTTTTCCTTTTCTTATCATGACTAGTTACAAAGAACATAAAAGACTAGATACTTGTCGACTGAAAATTAATAAGTAGAAAATTGAATCAATTCTTAGGAGGTTGAAACTCCAATGTTTTCCAAAGACAAATTAGGACTTGTCTCAAGATCTATTTCTCGTGTGAAACAGGCTCCAAACACTTTCAAGTGATATCATGAAGTTAACGCCCCCATACTAAAGCATTTGTGTAAAAATTGCATGGGCTAATTAATTTTTGGACTGATAATTGGAAAATAGTAATTATTTGTAACGTCATTGAAAAATAGTCATCATTTATGTGTAGATAAAATTTGAACAAAAATACCCTATGTCACGACCAACTTTCCGCTATAAATGGTGATGACGTCCAACGTCGCCGTTGGGCAAGCCGACGATGAACCATCTAAATAATTATTCATTTTATTACTTTTGAAATCATAAATTTTATTAAGTAAATAAATTTAATGCATTTGAAATCATAAGTACGTACAATATTAGTAAGACATAAAATAAAAGCCGGAGATTAAAGCAAAACCATTAACTTCAACTAGAATATCCCAAAACCCAGTGTCAGAAGTGTATGAGCATCTACTAAGGAGTACAATAATAATACAACATATCTCTGAAATGTGAGTTAGACAGTATAAAGTAAATAAATGTTATGGAGACTTTGTGGGCTGCGACACGTAGCTGTCGCGCACCCTTATTTCCTCGCGGAGATCGGGTCTATGACATTGGTTGGGACTACTCATTACTTTTGGGAAAGGGTTTTTGTTGGTTGATTTCCCAGTGCACACGCAAGTGTACGTGGTCGACAAGTAATATAGGA
>ML412399.1:25000-59255 GCA_005239525.1 Nicotiana knightiana | reverse complement strand
TAATGCCCATAAAATGTAAGGTATATCACATGTTAAACTATGCAATTTAGTCTCGCATCATCCATCATTCCCTAATCTTCTTCGGTCACCAAACACCGAAGGTAACTAGCGACCCCCATGGGGGAAGAGAAAACCCGGGCATCCTTTAGGATAGAAAAATCTATTGACCGTCTTTGGTCAGGATTAACACTTGGGGTCGGGAATCGATCCACCAGTTTTGGGCCCGATGAAGACCCGGCGGCACCCAACGACGGCTCCTTCTTTTGTACCGGCATGTCACTAATCCCGGTGATGTCTTCCAAAGCAGCGGACTCTACCCCATCCAAGAATCTATGGATATCAGTCACCCCTTGAGGATCAATATAACGGCCTCACAGATTATGGCATCCAATCTGAGGAGACTCGCTAATGTCGACCGCTCCGAGTTTGTCTATTGGGGCACTTTCTGCAGTTCGAGAACCATCACATTCAGTCTCTCTTTCGACCCCCCTAGATTGGGGAAGAATGGGCTCGACCCTTTCCGGCTCGGAAGCTTTAGCTAGAGCTCCCTCACCGACCTCCTCATGTCGGGATGTTTAAACTTCAGGCCCCCCGGTTCGAGAACTTCTTGTATGGTGACATCGGCCCGCACACGGGCCACTAGTTTGGAATTATCTTCCTCTTCTTTTTCTTCGGACTCATCCCTTAATCGATGGATTGAGTCCGAAGGAATAACACCGGTGTCCCCCCTGGGCTTGCGAGACCTCCTCGCCGGTCTCTTCTTTTCCGAGCCCTGGGAACTCGGAGCCCCTTTCCTCTTCTTCTCTTTGACCTGCTTCGAAGCATGTGGTTAAGGAAGGAATTCTTCGTCACCAGATAGGGGCCTCATTACAACATCCTTCCCGAGGCCTACAAAAGAAAAAAGATGAGTAAGCTCAAGAAGAAGCCCGAACGATAACCGTTCTAAGAAAGAAACTTACCATGATTGCAGGCCACCCATCGACCCTTCGATAACTCCATCCAAGCACGCTCGGAGTATGGTATCTGTAACACCAGGCCCTCGACCCATTGCTTGAATTCCAAAATTGGGTCCGACATCTGGGCCCCAACTGCAACACCAAAAACATAGATGAGGAAAGAAGATAAGAAGTAAAACAACAAAATTAAACATTCAAGGCGAAGTACTACTCACGATTCATGTTCTATTTCTCAGGAAACGGCATGTCTTCAGTAGGGATCATGTCCGAAGTCCTTATTCGGACAAATGGACCCATCTAACCTCGATCACGAGGCTCGTCTATGCTCGAGAATGGGGCCTTGATTGCCTGGCGATCAAGCTTGATCAGCCCTCCTTGATAGAGTCGAGGACTGTAAAGGCGCATAAGGTGATCGAAGGTGAAAGGACATCCCTCGATTTTTCTTACGAAGAATCGGAGGAGAATTAGTATTCTCCAGAAGGAAGGATGGATCTGGCCAAGGATCACGTTGTACCTCTTGTAGAAGGCGATACTGACAGGGTCTAAGGGACCCAACATAAAGGGGTAAGTGTAAACACTTAGGAAACCCTCCACGTGAGTAGTGATCGATTCCTCGGGAGAAAGAACTACCACATGCTTATTGTTCCATCTACAGTCCTTTTTAACCTTGGCGAGGAGGTCCTTGGTGATTGTGCATATGTACCTCGAGACCGGCTTGCATCGGCCCAGTACCGGGAAGTCTTTTTGACCTTAATATCAGTAATATTTGGGCACCCTGCCGGAAAGAATTCCTTAGGGTGAGGCTCCACCATAGCCTCACCACCTGCGGATCATGATAAAGAAGCGGCGTCCTTTTGCGGTACAGTCTTGGAAGTTTTCGCCATTGATGAATAGGAGAAAAGAGAATTAAAATAGTATGTAGTTTGACGAGAGTTTAAGAAATTTGGGTGCAAAAGTTGTAAAGCAAAGGGATTTTTAAAGAAAAATAAAGAGTAGAAAGAGGTTTGAACGTAAAAGTTTGAATGATAGAAAGCAAGGGTACTTATAGCTTGTTGGTGACGGTTCAAAACTAGTAGTGGCCAACCAGCGACTGAGAGGCATTTAATACCTTGGTAACCGGACCGACGGGACGTTTTAGTATCCATTCGTCGCTTGTGTCATAGTCGGGTTCGCCGTCATTACCATCGAGTCGGAGCTCGGAAATTCATATCGTTTCTCATCATCTGCTTTCCAAGAAACGAGGGAACTATCTGTATACGGTCAAAATCGGGCTTGCCCTTCGTATAACTAATCGATACTAGAACATGATAGGCCAAGGTTCAACCTCTTGTTATATCGAACCATGGTGCAAAGTTAGATTGCCGAGCTCATGACCCAGAGACCGATCGAGATCGGCCAAGATCAAAATCGAGCAAGATAGAGATCGAGCGAGACCGAGGGAAGTTTATGAGCCAAATAACGTAAAGCTGAAATATCCGCAATCGAGTGAGGATCACCGCGGAAATCCTGGCACGTATTAAGAGGAGGCCGATTAATTAGCCAATCATGAGATTTCTTATTGTATTTAGAATTGTATCAAGAGTAGGACTCCCCAACTATATAAAGGGGGTTTGATCATTTGTAAGACACATCACATTTACGCGATACAAAGCAATACACTGGCTTCTTCTAGCTTTCAATATCTTGTTACTTTGTTCTTATATTAGTTGAATCTTCACTTGGTTCGAGGGTGATCGAACTCGAGGGCCAAGGCTATTCGATTCGTTTAATTTGCATTTATTTATTTTATAGTCAATTTTAATAGTATATATTTTCTCAAATTTTTTCCAACTTATATTACGATCCTTAGAACCACATATAAATTCGATTGTTATATGTTTTTAGGGTAAACAGTTTGGCGCCCACCGTAGGGCTAAGAATAATAGTGATTTCCTGGTACTAACCTTCATAACACACACTATTTTATAGTTTTTCTTGTGAGTATCTTTGATTCTAGATCAACATGTCAAACTCTCAGGCAGTACCCGTACACGTGGAGAATGACTTCTGTCATCATGATGAAAATGCTAACATAACACTAGGGAACGACGTACCTCCAGTTGGCCTCGATAGAGTTCCGACTGTAGATCTAATTGACATCAGCTCCCATGTAGCCATTAATGCAATTTGGGCCGTTGATCCCTAGAGTAGTATCCGTAGGGATGTTCGTTCAGCCGCTCAGAGCACACATAGCAGCGAAGACGGCGAAATCAGCCTTCGGGTGATCTTCGAGATGTTGCATGCTCAACAAGCCGCAATAGCACAACTCCAAAATCAGAACCATGCACCAAGCAGGATAGAGCCCGACCGTCTCAGGAAGTTGTTCACAGGGTCGAATCAGTGTCCAGGAAATCGAACGAAAATGAATGGGGGACCGATCACGCGATCATGAAGATTCTTGATGATCAGCTATAATTACGTATTTTAGTCGCTTATTACACTATATTTTACTGCACTTTAATTGAGTTTGAGCTTAAATTTTTTTTTTTTTACAAAAATAGAAAAGAATGGACTTTTCCCGGCGATGGATCTATTAGACAATTTTCTTGAGGGATGAAAGTCGAATAAAGAAAATACAAAAAGATGTTCTTTTGTTAGGAGTGTATCAATTCCCCCTTGATTTTTCTTTGGGCCACGGTTCTTTTCTAAGGGTTTTGTTTGAACCGGGTGTAGTTAGTTTTATTTTTTTAAGAGTAGGAGCCAGTGTGAGATGAATTGAATTGAAGCAATATCTCTTGACTTTGTTATGCCTTATGAATAGTGAGTACTTTGGTTGTGACGCTTAGGCTCATTTTTTACTCTTGTATAAGTACCTTAAATTGTATAAGTTTAACTTTGCTTAACTGCTTTGACTAGAGTGTCTTGATGAAACCAATCCTGAGTGAGTTATGTGCCATGTGTGTGTGAGGTTTGTGTGTTGTTCTGTGTATTGCATTCGATGCCTAGAACTTGCCCCGTGTGTTTGCAAAGCGAAATAGTAGTTTTGTTCAGTCTTAGAAGTGATATAGACGTTTCTTTGTTGAGCCATATATATATATTTTACCAGCCTAATTATTATGTATCGTAGTTAATCCCTTTGAGTCTGTAATCATGTTTCTTTGGCAACCACATTACAAGCCTTACCCATTTGTTTGAATTAACCATCTATTTGAACCTTCTAACCTCTCATGAGCACATGAATTGTTATGAACTGTGTAAAAGTTAAAGTGTGGGGAAGTTGGTTTAGTTTTTGAGTGGAACTAATGAAATAAGGATAAAGATGCACTGTTTTAAAAAAAATAGAGGCACTTAATTAAAAAAACAAAGAAAAAGAAAAAAAATAATTTTATTGCTGTGAAATAAAAATATTCTTTGATAAGTGGTCACTCTTGATGTAATTGTGCTTAAAGAAGTATGGGATAATAAACATTGGTGTGAAAGTGTAGTTTGGTTTGATATAAGTATAGGGTTTGAATGTTAAAGTATATGTATTAAAGTGCTTAGGGAGGTGTAGTCACTGTTATATCTAAATGTGTCCTACCCGTCCTGCAGCCTACATTACAACCAATTAAAATCCTACTTGATCCTAGACTGGATGAGCTCGATTAGTAGAGTAGTACACTACAGGCAAGCCTATGGTGCATCTTTTATGGCATATGAATGTTATTTCTGAGTCAACCAACCCAACGCCACAAAAAATAGATGAACCACACAACAATGAAGCCGAAATGGGGGAAACGGGCTAAACTCTCAGAACGAACGACCGGGTCATTACAGGGAACTACTCCATTCGGTCTTGTCACTATGGCCATTCATGAAGTGGGGAATGGACATCGTTGGCCTTCTTCCATGAGCACCAGGTAAAGCTCAATTTATTTTGTTTATGACTGAACATTTTTCTAAGTGGGTTGAAGCACAAGCCTTCGAGAAAGTTAGGGAGAAGGAAGTCATCGACTTCATTCGGGACCACATCGTATGTCGGTTCGGGATGCCATCCGAAATTTTGTATGACAACGGCAAAACAGTTCATCGGCAGCAAAGTAACAAAATTTCTCGAAGATCACAAGATCAAAAGAATCCTATCAACACCTTATCATCCTAGCGGGAACGGGCAAGCCGAATCGACCAACAAAACCATCATCCAAAATATTAAGAAGAGGTTAACTGAGGCCAAAGGAAGGTGGAAGGAAATTCTGACCGAGGTTCTTTGGGCATACCGCACAACTTCAAAATCCAGTACCGGGCTACCCCGTTCTCATTGGTTTATGGCGCCGAAGCTCTAATGTCGGTCGAAGTCGGAGAGCCGAGTATTAGGTTCCTATATGCAATAAAAGAATCAAATGATGAGGCCATGAATACGAGCCTAGAACTATTGGATGAAAGGGCTGAAGCTACTCTCGTTCGATTAGCCGCCAAAAATAACAAATCGAGAGATATTACAATCGAAGAGACAATCTTCGATTTTTTAATGTCTGGGACTTAGTGCTAAGAAAAGGCATCCTCAACACCCGAAATCCGAACGAAGTGAAATTGGGTCCGAATTGCGAAGGATCATACCAGATTCTCGAGGTCACCGGAAAAGGGTCCTACAAGCTCGAAATGATGTATGGAGAACAACTACCGAGCAATTGGAACATATCTCACCTAAAATAGTATTACTGCTAAGGTACGACCCCTTTCCATTTCCTTTTTATTTCAGACTAACACTTGCAAGTGGTCAACGAGAAATGACGATAGATTTTTCGGTGAACGGCACGAAGTCTTTAGATCTGAAAGCACGTGTTACACTCTTTTTCCCTTAGACCGGTTTTTTCCCAAATGGGGTTTTAGGCAAGGTTTTTAACGAGGCAATAATAAATCGTGCTAACTTAGAATCAATCCCGATTACAAATCGGCACCGAAGATCAATTCAACAATATCCGAGGCTCCTTCGCAATCAACCTCGAATGTTTGGGGGCTACCCTCAAATATGCATTATCTTCGAATATTAACTCTAGCGAGGAAACTACTTCATAAAGGGAGGGTCTCGATAGATAGGATTTATTGTAAGGGCCAAACGGTCAAAACGAACCATGCCCACATAGATTGCTCGAGCCCTGACATAAAACATGTACACATGTATGACTATTTTGATTGAGAATAAAAAGAAGTACTTTCCTTGCAATCATATTATGTTTTTAAATTTTTTACTCTTTACATCCTCTTAAAGAGCTTCGTACTTCCGAAAATAACGAGCCCACGGGAAATACATAACCAGTATGCAAACAACCACTCCCTCACTCGGGGACTGCCGTCTAACTCAAATAGCCCAAGTCATCGAGCCCCGGGGGAAAAAGACCTATTAGGAAAATCCCTGGTTTCTAAAGGCCACGACCACCCAACTCGGGGACTATTATCTCAGGCAAGCCCTGATAAATCATAAAAATAAGCCCAATGGGCAGTTCTCGAACTAAAAGGCTACAGCAAATTTAACATGGCTCGGAGACGTCCGAAACCCGTAACAAAAAATAGGCATTCGGAAAAGAATATTTTTCTTACAATCGGTTCTAAAGGCTGCCCTCGGCAAAGTCATAAACTTAAGATATTTTCGGGGAAACTCTTCGGTAACATCGAACCCCAACAACGCCTTAACCCAGAAAGGCAATAAAGATAACGTTTGTTTGAACCCTCGAACAAAACCTTATTGTTTCATGCTAAGGCATTTCAAACTTTGTGAATACAAGTAATAAAGCAAAGGAAAAAATTGAGAGCCGAAAGGGGAAGAAAAGCCTTATATATATATATATATAGTTTTTTTACAAAGGCCAGATTAGCCTAATACAGAAATTTACAACAGCCAAAATGGCCTCAGAAATATGAAAAAATAAAGCAAAAAATATAAAGGCCTAAGTGGCCTGGTCTTCATCGGAGGTAACATCTCCTGGTCTTTGTCTCACATGTATAAAGGCCCTAGCTTCCTATTCTTTAGCATTCTCGATTTCGGCCATAATATAAAATCCCTGAGCATGAACTCCCTCGAGGGCTTCCCTTCGAGCTTTCCATTTTTCATGATCCACCAAGATCTTGGCCTTCGCCTGGATGGCCTCGACGTCGACCTTAAATTGGGACACTTTAGCATCAACTTTGGTGTTGGCCACGGCCACCTCAGATCTGGACACTTCGAGTTCATTTGACAAGTTCTCCTTATCAGAAATAGCCAAGTCCAATTGAGATAGAAGCCCATTGATCTTCTAGACCTGCACCGAGGCAATCTCTCTTGCAGCTTGGAGCTGTATCTTGGCCGACTTCAGTTGTGCTTGGACGGTTTCCTTTTTTGAGGCTAAGATGTCCATCCACCTGTGTCTTGAGCTGCCCGATCTCTTCGAGCCTCTACCGGACCTGCAGGATCGGATCGTTAGTTACTATCTCCAATTCATCTTCACTATCGTGAAGCACTTGAAATGCCTTCTCGACCATCTCGACATGCTCATTCTAAGTCGCTTCTAAATCTTCCCGAAGCTTCTCACTCAGAAGCTTGTAGTGCTCGGACCTCAGCCTTGTGCTCATGATGAAACATTGAAGCCTGCAAGCACGAAGAAAGATGTTAGAATTATTCAAGACATCAAGTTTAAAATAAATAACGAAGTGACCCTCGAATTACCAAGTTCAGAGCATGTTGGTCCTCGTTAAATAGGCAAGGCGCCTCCATCTCATTAATCATGTCTTGATCTTCCTCGGTAACAAAGCATATGAGGTAGCTAGTAATCCCCACGGGGGAAGAGAAGACTCGGGTATCCTCAGGGATAGAAAAAGTTATCAACCGCCTGCGGTCAGGATTAGAACTTGGGGTCGGGAATTGACCTACCAGTTTTGTGCTCGATGGCGACCGAGTAGCACCCGATGACGGTACCTTATTTGGCACCGGCAAGTCGCCAATTGGGGCGACATCTTCTGAAGCGGTAAACGTAAATCCATCTAAGAAGCCGTGGATGTCAGCCACCCCCTGAGGCCCATCGTAAGAACGAATTTTTAACATGTCGGCCTCACGAATCATGGCGTCCGAAATTTGGGAGCCGAAAGTGTCGATCACTCCGAGATCGTCCCTTGGGATATCTTCCCCAGCTCGATAAGTATCTCCCCCGGTCTCTTTCTCGAGCCTTTCGGGGACTTTAGCCACTACCTCTTCTACGACCTCCATGGCTTGAGGTATCTCAAAGTCGTATCTTACTTGGGCCGCCAGCTCAGATTTTTCTTCTTCTTCCTTGGACTCCTCCCTCAACAAATTGAGTGAGTCCGATGAGAATTCTCGGGATTCGGCTTTTTTGGGCTTATGCATCATCTGTTTACTTGGTTTCTTCTTCTCGGAGTCAGAGAGAATCAGAGTTTTTCTTTTCCCCTTATCTTTGACCTGTTTTGGAGCAAGGGAATCAGTGTATGTATCATCTTCGGTTTATGAAGGCCTCATCTCGACGTCCTTTTTTAAGCCTGCGAAACAAAAGCACAACAGATCAGAGGCTGATGATAAAAAGAAATGGGACCATATAAAATCGGGGGGATAACTCTTACCATGATTGCGGGCCTCCCATCGACCCTTCGATAGTTCTTTCCAAGACCTCTCGGAATACGAACTCTGTGACACAAGACCCTCTACTCATTCCTTAAGTTCCGAAATTGGGTTCGGCATCCAAAAAACATCAATGAAGAAAAGATAAGTGGGAAAATAACAAGATCAAAAGCGAAGTACTACTTACGTTGCATGTTCCATTTCTCGGGAAATGGCATGTCTCCAGCAGGAATCAGGTCCGAAGTCTTTACTCGAACAAATTGGCTCATCCAACCTCAGTCCCGAGTTTCGTCTATGCTGGAGAACGGGGCCCTACTGGCCTGATGAACAAGCTTGATCATCCCCCCTCAATAGAGTCTGGGATCGTAGAGGCGCATAAGTTGGTCGAGAGTAGAAGGACATCCCTCAATTTTGCTTACCAAAAATCGGAGAAGAATCACTATTCTCCAGAAGGAGGGGTGAATCTGGCCGAGAGTCACATCGTACCTCATGCAAAATGCAATGATGATAGGGTCTAAGGGACCCAGGGTGAAGGGATAAGTGTAAACACTTAGAAAACCCTCCACATGGGTAGTGATCAATTCCTCGGGCGAAGGAACCACCACGTGCTTGTTGACCCAATTGCAATCCTCTTTAACCTTGGTGAGGAGGTCTTCGGTGATTGTGCATATATACCTCAAAACCGGCTCACATCGGCCCGGTACCAAGGATGTCTTTTCGACCTTAAAATCAATAACAATAGGGCACCCTACCGGAACGAATTCCTCAGGGCGAAGTTCCGTCGCAACCCCGCCGCCGACGGGTCATGATGAAGAAGCGGCCTCCTTTTGCGGTACGGTATTAGAAGTTTTTGCCGTTGAAGAACAGGAGAGAAGAGAATTAAGATGATATGCGGTTTGATGAAAGTTCAAGAAATTTGGGTGCAAGAGTTGTAAAGCAAAGGGATTTTTGAAGAAAAAGCACGAGTAGGAGGAGCTTTGAACGTAAAAGTTTGAATGAGGAAAAGTTAGGGTACTTATAGCTTGCTGGTGACGGTTCAGAATCGGTACTGGCCGACCAGCGACTGACACCCTCTCTCCGAGAAACGAGAGGACTATCTGTATACGGTAAAATCGGGTCCACCCCCTACGTGAACTAATCGAAACTGAAATGTGATAGATTAAGGTTCGACCTTGATCCCATACTGAATCGAGATCCGAGGTTACATCGTCAAAGCTCGAGCTCCCGGGACCGAACAAAATCGAGATCGAGGGAAATTTACCGAGCCAGATAACAGAAAAACAAAATATCCACGATCGAGCGTGGATCACGAAGTAGACCTCGATATGTATCAAGGACATGCCGATTAATTAGCCAATCATGAGATTTCTTACTGCATTTAGAATTGTACCAAGAGCAGGACTTCCCTACTATATAAAGGGGTCTGAGCATTTGTAGAATTAATCACATTTATGCAATACAAAGCAATACACCACCTTCTTCTAGCTTTCAATATCTTGTTACTCTGTTCTTGAATCTTCACTTGACTCGAGGGAGATCGAACTCGAGGGCCAAGGCTATTCGATTTATTTGGTTTGCATTTATTTCTTTTATAGTCAATTTCAATATTAATATATTTTCTCAATTTGTGCCAAATTATATCACGTATCCTTAAAACCACGTATAAATTCAATTGTTATCCATTTTTAGGATAAACACTTCTAAAAGTCAACATTCAATAGATAATTATGAAAAAACATGAAAAGTTTCGAATTAATTTAACCATACTATTATAACTCAGATTATGCTCTCAACTACTTCGTAATAATGATGGTTCTCCAACTATTTATAGTTTATATGTGATTCTAAATTAATTTTTGAAATTCATTGCTATTAGGCTCTAAGTCAAGTGTAAGCGAACTGAAAAATTTAATGATATAAATTATTATCGTAAAAATTGTCTTAAAATATCCAATGAACAATTTAATATTTTCTACAGTTTATTTAAATTTAACAACACTTGTCGTAAAATCTAGGAAATATACAAAAAATCTCAAATATTTTTCAAATATAGCAAGATTTGGTTGTTGTAAATTTGATATAGCATAATTTTTTAGATGAGAAGTGAAAAGTTTAATGATTTAAATTAATTTCCAAAAGTATAATTTTTTTTTTTAATAACTTTTTTGCACTTCAATATCAAACTTGTTTGACGCAACAATATTTGAACTTATGAATTGATTTGTGCCTAAACGACATAGTAATGCGATCTTTATTAAACCAGCAGCCAAGGGCGTTTGCCCTTAACCCGTTTCTTCTTTTCTCCTAAGCTTGCGCGACTCGATTGGATTAAAGAAGAAAAAATGTTAATTTGACCAAGTGGTCAAAAATAAAAGAGAAGATTCTATTCAAAAGTTCTAGTTTATAAATGGCAATCGTAAAGTATAGCGAGTAAAATTGAGCATACTTATGGTATACGAGTTAAACCAAACGGAGCAGGAACGTGACTGTAATGTATCAAAAATTAGAGTGAAGAACCTCTCTTATAAGGGCTCGGGCAAAACACCTGCCCTCGGCGATATCGGGGCCATATCCTCGAGGCTCGATTTGAGGATTGAGACTTCAGAGAGCATTGCCAGTAGTTGCACACGACTAATAAAGGGGGCCCATGCCTAATCAGATATCACAACGTGAATCTCGACTCGTATCAGCAGAAAATCAGTTGTCGACGAAACAGAAGATTTTTACCTTTTTTAGAATTGTACTTAAGGTAAAACTCCCCTACTATATAAAGAGGAAGGCGTACTATTCATAGGACACGTTGTAATACCCATATCAAGGCAATATACTCTTATTTTCTCTGTTATTCAAAATCACTTTTGTTCATCAGGTCTTCATTAGTGTGAGCCCTGGATCGAAGGCAGACATTTCATTAAGTTGTTACTGAGTGCGGGGTCACTCCTCTTAATTGGTTTGACTTTATTACATCACTTATCTATATATTTAATCAACGCTATTTATCATTTATATTGAATTAATCTACATATCGTTACAACCACATATAAATTCAATTGTTATATTTTTTTTTAGGGTAAACACTTATATCTATTGATTTACTCAGCTTCGATAGCATGCCTGTTCCTGCTCCTCACGTTATACAACTTAGTTCCCGTAATGGAAAGCTTATCTGTTCTCGATTTTACATAAATCAACTTAGGCACATAATTAAAAAGTGGAGCTAAAAGAAAAAAGAAAAGTTATTTATTCGTAGATGATAAATTATCTCAACATTTTTCAAGTCGAAGAAAACTTGTCAGTTAGTTGTCGGAGTTTCCTTTCCTCTGAGAGCAACTTAACAAAACGGATAATAGCTTCTTCATTAGTGCCCTCCCCATGAACTGTTTCATACCGTCCAGTCTCCACGTTGACCCTTGACAATGGCTTCTTCAATAGATCATTACCAATCTTCACAAGTGTCTCCATGTTTTCTTTCGTTGCAATATCCATATTTGCAGCGTCCCCCGTCAAATTATCATCCTATGAGAAGATAAAAATAACATGAAGTGAAAAAATAATATGTCACGCGAGAGGCGGAATTTAACTTACATATACTGACAACATATGAAAGATCTAAAACTCTTACCTGGATTCTGAGGTAATTCTTCTCACTGCCAAAGGACTTAAAAATGGTGGAAAGGTGTATGTCCACAATATCAACACTTGCATCACCATAAACATCAATCAATGGACTGGCACCATTGTTGTACATCCAACCAAGTAAGCCCCATTTTGAAGCTGAGGCAGCGTTATACTTCTCTTCCTGCTTCCCTATACCTGTTCCCAGTGATAGAACCAACATTCTCTTGCAGTCCATGGTTTTCATGCCCTCATGTTGGAATTTCCCGTTCATCATTTCTTTTATAACGTGAGTCATTGCCATTAGAGTCTACAAATACAATTTAATTATAAAAAATTGTCGTTCAGATATTGGGAACAGTTGATTACCAATATTAATTTCATCGTATTGATGAACTTATCTATTATAACTGTAAAGTTACAAAATTATTTTTTTTATCATAGTAAAGTAACTGAACTATGTTGAATTGCTCAAAACTACAAATGAACATTAGGTAAAATTTTCAGTGCTGAATAGTGTTTTTTCTTCTTTTTTTTGTATAATTTAAAATTTTTAATCGTCTTTTATTTTATAAAAAACGGTATTGAATTTTTTACAAGTGATTCTATTTTATTTTCTAAGTGAAATTTTCGACCTTCCGATCATTTATATCTTCTGAGTATTTTAAAATATATATATATATAGTTACTTAACAATAGTCTTCTATGACTTTACTGATATACTAGGTAAGTTTAGTGATTATCCCTGAAATTAACCTCATTTCACACGAAAGTATTTTAATTTATATTCCTCTAATTTTCAATTGGCTACTCACTGGATTATTTGCAGCTACACCTCCATCAATAAGATCAAATGTATGTGTTTTCTCTTGAGCATCCTTGGTCTCAAAATAGTGTGCAGGAAAATAAGTTGGTGCTGCTGAGGTACCGAGACAGACGTCTGATAGTAGCGCGTCTTTAGATACGTTTGCTCTTGCCTGTAAGAGAGAAATTTAAATATGAAGATCATGAACAGAAAACGGATTAATTAGTATAAGTAAGAGACAACTTAATATTGTTTGGGTAATTAACAGAATTCGTACATCAAGGGTAGTGAAAATGATAGGCTGAAGGCGTTTGATATCAAAAGTTGGAATGACTATATCAGTCAATGTCTGCTTGGTAGTAAGATTGCCTAATGTTGACTTAACCAATGATCTCAGGTACTTGCCGTCATACTTTGGCCCTCCAAATATCCTTGAGAACTTTTCCACAAATCTGGTGCGGCTGCATTACAATGAAAATAATACATTAAGTTCTTTTTTCTTTCAGAAAACAAAATTAAAAAGGAGGGAAGTTGGATCATCATGTTGGGTGGGGTTGGGATATTGACCCGATCCATTTTGGCTCGTACGTGAATTATCTTTTTTTAATTTGACCTGTTCGACACGTCCATTTGACACCTCTAATTATTAGCATTGTGTTCGGCCAAATATTAAAAAAGCACTTGATTATCAACTGTTGTAACCTGCTCGTAGGAAAGATTTTAGGGCTGTGCTCCATGTAGAAGTTGGTAATATCTTTTGCTGCATATAAAGGGAGGTTATCTTTGTTGGGAGCTGTGAGCATAGTTGTTACCAGTCCGCCTGTACTTGTTCCAGCTACCACATCAAAATAATCTGCAATTCTTGCATTTGGTCCATCAATTTCCTAACACAGCAACATAGGTTGAGGATCATTAAAACCTTAACTTCCAACCATAGAAGGAAATTAAAAAATAAACATAGTATAGTTAAAAAGCATTGTAGATAAAGTGGTTAACAATTACCTGAAGTTTGGTTTCAAGGAAAGCAAGAAGGGTGCCAGGAATAATGCCTCTGATGCCACCTCCATCTATGCTCAAAACTGTTACCATCTTTCCTTTTGTAGCAGCAGAAATCATAACAGGTTGTAGGACATGAAGGAACACTAACAGTGTTACTACTGCTAAGAAAATCCTCCCCATAATGTGTCAAGTCAAATAGATTAGCAAAAGTTTAGACTGATATATAGTTGGTAGAGAATAGGTTAATGAAGTCCCTATTTATACACTCACCTTTCCTTTGTTTGCTGTAAATTTGCTAGTTACTTCATATTGACTGTTAAATTTTTGGAGTTTAATTTTTATAGACTAATAGTGTCTAATTTTCTTATTATGTGAGGGTAAAATATTGACCTAGCTACAATAATAGAACTCTTTCACGTGTATTTTAGTTTTCATATTTCACTTTTATACTTCTTTATTAATAAGAGGACTTTTTGACAGCAATGAATATGGATAGAAGGCAGATCCTAAATTTCAGAATTAAACCAAAGAAACATTCGGGATGGTTTTTTGAACCTCCTTAAACAACAAGGAAAGAGCTACTGTTGTGCCAAAGTATATCTTATAATAGTAGCTCTTTTATGATTTAATAGGTCTAGCCATTTAAGTTTTTTCTAGTGTCATTGTTTCTATGGGAGGTTTTGGTTTATGTCCCCCTCCGTGAACTATTTTGCTAATGAATAAATAAGATAGGGGTCTGTGCCAAATACCCTAATACTACTGGGGATGAAAATCTGGGTGGTTGATTTTATAAAATAAAATAAAAAAAAGACTTTTTGATTACTATATCCTTATTTATACTCTTTGTTTCTCAGTTTTTATGCTATGTAATCAATATTTTTACTTTTCAAGAACATTTAATACTAGGGAAATAAATAAATGAAGTAATTAATTATACCTTGATTTTTGAAAATGATATATAGTTATTTTAGATCAATTATATTTGGTAATCAGAACAACTAATATGGACAAAAGGGAGTAACGATCGCTGGCTTTGATTGTATATGCGGAACAGCATCACGAGTAATCTACTATAACCATATAATAATACAAATGGCATACTATTACTAATGATTAAGTCCAACTTTATGGGGAATTTCACATGGCGTTTCGTTCCCATCAGCCGTCGTTTTTGACTTTTTTTTTTTTTTTTTTTTTTTTTTTTTTTTTTTTTCTCATCGGATTTCTATAATTTTTGACCCGACTAATCTGAATTTAAACCATACAAACATATTTATTAAAAATTATTTATTCTTATAGTTTGAGATATTTGATTAAAAATAAATGGATGCACTATCCATGTATTCAACCGGCCACCACAAATACAATTCTTGAAGGGCCGGTCATCGTCTTTGACTTTACTAACTTCAATACGGCGTGCTGTACTACTTTAAGTCTCCACGTGACAATGTTTAATATGCCAAATAAAATAAATTCTCTAGTAATACAAAATCGATGAACGCAAGGCTATTAATTTTCATCTATCATAATAGTTTTAGTATTCATAATCTCAGACATGTCCTTGTTTACTGCTATTATTACAGCTTTCGGCAGCACCAATACCATTAAAAAAATTGTTGTATATAAAACTCTCGTGACCAAAAGGAGCTTTACGGATCTCAAAAATCTTCTTTTATCTCAAAACTCAAGTTATCTTTTACTTTAGAGTCAAAAGATTAATTAATTATAATAACTTCATAAAAGTGGGTTTTGATTACTACTCACTAGTAGCATAATATAAAATTCAGAGTAAAATTTATGGATGGTCATCCAATTTTTGGCTTCATTATACAAAGTCACAATTTTTTCTTTTGTCACACAAAAATTATTTAGTTTTGTTCTGGTTATCACAAAAATCATTTTGGCCGGATTTGACAAAGTTCTCACCTGAAAAAGTGATGTGACAGCCTTAATTAGTGTGTGTGCTTAATTAAATATGGTTAATATACTAAACACATTATACCCGCATAAGTTATACGTATACACCATAAAATAAACCTGACCTACCTTTAATTCTGGTACTAATGAAGACGGAGGACTGAATTTAACTTGACAAATCAATCTAGGGTCTCTAGGAAATAGAAAATTATGGAGGACTATTTTTGTGTTTTTGTATTAAATATACAGTTTGAATGGCACAGAATATGCATTTTGTAGTTTCCAACTGTGCGATGCATTCTAACTTTTTGTGTTGGCTTATTAAGCAGTATTCTTTTGGGTTGGTCTTGCTTAATAGCCAACATTTTGACATATATTAAAATGCCACGGTTATGGAATGGTGTCACTTTATTTAGTCCCTTCTTTGTTTTGCAGTTTAAGGTATTTTATTTTTGCATTTTAATTAGTTTCATTAAATGAACTGAAAATTTTCTTAAGTTGCACTTAAAATGGGTCAAGGCATAGGTAAATCACGACAAGTTTAGAGTATGGAGAAAAATGAGCTCCATTCGGGCAACTGGGTCAAGTATTTTATGGGTCAATGCATGAGTTAATACTATATTTAACTTGCTTAATCAATATAAAACACTAATTAAGGCTGCCACGTCACTTTTCAGGTGAGAACTTTGTCAAATCTGGCCAAAATGTTTTTTGTGATAATCGGATCAAAGTTAAATAATTTTTGTGTGAAAAAAGAAAGAATAGTGACTTTTGTGTAATGAAGTCAAATGTTAGATGATCATCCATAAAATTTACTCTAAAATTCATATGCATCTATAATTTTGTCCATCATGTTTAATTTTGCTCCAATCTAGTCACACACTCTCTCTCTCTATATATATATATATGCAATTGAGAACGAGTAATTTTTAATATGCCAGTCAGCTCATTCCTTGGCCTGAAAATTTTAGACGAAAAACATGTAATGAAGTTGTATTTTGCTTTACTATAAGATAAAGACTAATTATCAACAAGGATTATAGTGGAGTTGTAAGTATTCCATCATCCTTAATTACAGGTTTCGAGGTGGAGTTCATGGATATGAAATCGCCTTTATTAGAGAGCGATTTACTCTCCAATATGAGATTTTTCGGCACAAATTCAGATTTAATCGAATCTCAATATGAGTATCGAATACCGAATTAAAAAAAAAAAAACATAAAGACTAATCAAATAGTTGGCTCTTTTCAAAAAATGTGAAATACCATGAAACAACTCTTCGAAACCACGATAAGGGAAATCGGTTCAGTAATCTGTATACTCATTTTTAAAGCATCACGTGATGAGCATGTTAGGGTCTAAATAAATATATTATGTTAGCGGGACAATTTATGCACCAACCCCCTACATATAACGTCTAAAGGATTAATTAGCTTAACTTTTATTATTCTCCTTCTTTATGGGCGTGAATACCAACTATGCTCTCAAGTAAAAAAAATTTGTAAGCAAGCAAACTCTGAATGGTTGTGATAGAAAAATATAGATGAGAGACTGAATCTGAATAATTTAGGTATATATGAAACACTAAATTAGTTGCTTTAATGGCCGTACACGGATGCGCACGACACTTTATTAGAACAAAGCTAAATATATAACATGTAACGATCCAAGCGGTCGTTTTGTGTATTGTAATCCCGTTCTTTGTGTTATTTGGGACTATTGTGCAAAATTTGAGGTCAAACGGAGTTGATTTGATATGATTCAACATTTGTTTTAGAAGTTGGAGATTCATTAGTTTCGTTAGGCTTAAATTAGAGTGCAACTCGTGATTTTGATGTTGATTTGATTTGAGGCTTCGACTAAATTCATATCGTATTTTAGGACGTGTTGGTATGTTTGCATAGGGTCACAGGGGCCTCGGGTGTGATTCGCATTGAAATCGAATTAAGGTTTGGACTTAGAGAAATTCTATTGGCTTCAGTTCTGGTGTGACTGCACCTACGAGGTTTTGGCCGCAGGTGCGGAGCCGTAGAAGCGGGCCACCTGTGCGCAGGTGCGAGGTTTTGGTAGGCTTCCTGGGAGCGCAGGTGCGAACGGCCTCCGCATCTGCGAGTCTGCCCGCAAAAGCAGCCGCCTGCAGGCTGGTACGAGGTCTTGGGAGGCTGCCTAGGAGTGCAGGTGCGAAAGGCCTCAGCATCTGTGAGTCCGCAAAAGGGGGAATGGGGCACAGCAGCAAGGTCGAACGTGTGATGAGGTGTTCGCAGAAGCGAATTTTATGATGGGCATAAAGTTCCGCAGAAGCGGAGGATTTAGCGCAGGTGCACCTCCGCAAATGCGATATCATGTTCCGCAAATGCGGAAGGTCGGAGGCTATAGAGGAATCGCAGAAGCGAGATTTGGGGCGCACTTGCGGGACCACAAATGCGGTCAAATGAACCGCATGTGTGAGAATCACCGGGCAGATATATAATCGAGGGTTTGAGCCATTTTTATTATTTTGGACTTTTGGAGCACGACTAGGGTGATTTTTGAGAGCGTTTTGGCTACCACTGAAGAGGTAAGTGACTTTTAATTACTTTGTCCATAAATATTGAATACCCATTAACTTTTTACATTTAGATTATGTGTGTTTGAGGTAAAAATTTGGAGATTTTTGGATTATGTATTGGAGAGTGAGATTTGGGATTTGAGGGTCAATTTGTGTTTGGAATTGAATGATTTTGGTATGATTGAACCCGTTATTGAATGGATGTTCGGATCTTGTGAATTTTATCGGGCTCCGAGGTGTGGGCCCGAGGTTGACTTTTTGGTTGACCTTTTGATTTTTGTTAAAGACCTTAGCTTTATCTTTTGAAATTATTTTATATTGCTATTATTGTTGGAATTAAGTTGCTTTGGCGAGATTCGAGTTGTTCCGAGGCTGATTCACGTGGCAAGGGTTTGTTGGAGCACTGAGTTGCGCGCTTTGTGGTAAGTAACATTTCTAAACTTGGACTTGAGGGTATCTATCCCGGGGGAACGTGTTCTTTATGTTGTGTTGGGGGGGAATACATGCTTGGTGACGAGCATGTGGGCGTGCACCGCGGTAAATATAATCCAGGTTGCTTTTGTATTGAGCTACTATCAAGTCTTGTTTTATCCGCGTAGTCCCTACTTGTAAGAGTAATTGAGTTGTGATTCATGTTAGAAACTATGTTTAGGCTTTGTGCTTATTCAGTTGAGACCTAATGAGGTTATTTTTGTGGTTTTGAGTTATTTGCCTTAACCGCGATTATTCACTCAGTCATGATTCTTCATTTGTGATCATATCTCAGTCTCTGTAATTATTCACTGTTACATCATATGTTATCATTTTTTGGGATGAGTGGTACGAGATTTGTGAGCCCTTGATACTTGAGAGATTGATGACTAAGGTGGGCGTGAGAGCTGGGTTGTGAGTGTTATTGTAAAATTGGGTTGCATGCCACAACAGGCCTTATTGACTTATTTATTATTGTGGATCAGGTTGTACGTCGCAGCAGGCCTTATAGGCTTTATCTTAGCGCTTGGGCAGGATCCCCCCTCCGAAGTCTGACATACCAGCAGTGAGCACAGACACAGTGATATAATACATGTGCTTTGATGAGGGGCATTGACAGTGATTGTGCGTGGTTTGTGTGGGCATTTGGAAGATAGATTGAGTTCTTCTAAGAGTGTGAGTACTTGGGAATATTACCGTGAAATCATTCATATGACATGCATATCTGACATGTAGCCATAGAGATATACCATTCCTCATGCTAGTTGTAATTGACATGTTCTTATCAGTGTTGGGCTTTAATTGTTGAACTTGAAAGCATGTCTAAATTTATGTAACATGAATGAGTTGATTATGATTATTTGTCTGAGTTGTTTATTATTTCTCTCATCATTAAACCTGTATATTGGACTCTGATTGTCTTTTTCTGAGCTCGTCACTACTTTCATCCCAAGGTTAGTTATATTAATTATTGAGTACATGGGATTGGTTGTACCCATACTATACCCTACACTTCGTGTGCAGATCCAGGTATATTTGGACACCGTGATTGCTAGATTTGTGCTAGTACTTGCTCGGAGCCTTCGAGGTAGTTGCTATGACATCCACCAACCTTGACTCTCTTTCTTTTTATTTTCTTCAGCGTTGTTCTATTACTCAGACAATTGTACTAGAGTTTTGATTTATGTTGGTAACTAGTAGCATTCATGTACTCATTAGACACTAGAATTTAGGCTGGTTGTAGTAGTATTTCAATTATTTGTATAAAAAATTCATGAAATTTCCGCTGTTGAGTTATTGAAACATGTTTTATTCAAATATTTAGTTGTTGTGTGGTTGTCGGCTTGCCTATAAATTGCGTTAGGTGCTATCACGACATGTTGGGATTTTGGATCGTTACAAGTTGGTATCATAACCCTTGGTTGCTTAGGTCTCACGAGCCATGAGCAGGTTTAGTAGAGTCTTGTGGATCAGTACGGAGACGTTTGTACTTATATTCATGAGGCTACCGAATCATTAGGAAACATCATGTTATTGTATTCTTGTCGTGCGGTTTTTTAATTTCGGAATCTGAACTTCTACTTTTCTCTTCTCCCAGAGATGGTGAGGAAACGTGCGACCAGATCAGGCAAACAACCACTAGTACCATCGGCTAGGACCGCGAGAGGCCGGGGCCGCGGTAGAGGCTGAGGTGCGGCTCGTGCTACAGGTAGAGCGATACCTGTGGAGCCACCAGTTGCTCTAGGTGAGGAGCATATACCATATGTTTTCGAGGTGGTGGGACTAGCTCAAGCACCAGATGTGCCCATTGTGATCCCAGGTCTTTAGGAGACCTTAGCCTAGATTTTGACTGTATGTACGAGCCTGGATCAGGCAGTCTCAGTTCCAGCTGCACCAGCCACTTCACAAGCAAGGAGAGGTGCCTAGACTCCCGCCACCCGTACTCCAGAGCATGTAGCACAGGGACTCCACACACCGAGGGTACTACCAGTGCAGCCGATTGTTGTTGCTCGGACCTAGGTTGGTCCACCTATGAGTGATGAGGAGCAGAAGAGACTAGAGTGGTTTCAGAGGCTCAAGCCTCCGGAGTTCAGTATGGTAGAGTTTGGGGATGCTCATGATTTTATAGACAGGTGCCAGCGGATCCTTTGAACAACGGGTATCTTGGAGATCGGTGGGGTTGCATTCACTACTTTTCAGCTGACAGTGGCAGCCTGCAGATGGTGAGAGGCCTATGAGTTAAGCGGACTAACCGGTGTTGCACCACTTATGTGGCATGAGTTCACAGTCTTAAAGAAGTTTGTTCCAACACTCGAATAGAGGAGTTGCGTAGGCAGTTTGAGCAGCTACGCCAGGAGGGTATGACAGTGACTCAGTATGAGATAAGATTTGCAGATCTGGCTCGTCATGCAGTGGTTGGTTCCCACATAGAGAGAGAAAATCATGAGGTTCATTGACGGCCTCAACTATGGCTTATGCTTAAGTTTGGATCAAGTAGCTGTAAAAAATGCTAGGTTTGACTAGGTGGCCGAGATTGCTAGGCGCTCGGAGTCGATTCGTAGGCTTGAGCGGGAGGGTAAGAGTCTACGTGTTTCATGTAGTTTCACCGGTACCTCATCTGGAGGCCAGTCTCATCACAACAGTGGTCGTCCTTATATTCCAGCTCAGATGGCTCGTCCTGTTCATTGTGGTGCATCATCTAGTCATGGTTCATACAATACTCGTTCAGGTCAGTCATCTTTCAGTGCTCTCCTAGCTTAGAGTTCATCCTTTGCTGCATCAGTTCAGGGTTCGTCAGTACCAGGTTCTTATAATGACTATTCTGGTTCTCGGTGTCCAATTCAGACCCCACCGCCATCTTTAGATCGAGGTTGCTTAGAGTGTGGAGAGTTGGGGCAGTGAGGTATTGCCTATAGTTCAGTAGAGAGGTCTGGCTATGACTTCTGCACCAGTTACTTCTCCACCCACTTAGCCAGCTCGGGTGAGACTCAGGCAGTTTGAGGTCGCCCTAGAGGGGAGTTCGATCAGGTGGTGGACAGGCTCGGTGATATAATTTCCTGCCAGGCTAGAGGCATTTTCTTTAGACGCAATGATCACAAATATTGTTTCAGCGTGCCACACGAATGCTTCCTTATTATTTGACCCTGGTTTTACTTTTTCATATGTATCATCGTACTATGCTCATTATTTGGATATGCCCCATGATTCCTTAGTTATGCATGTTCTTGTATCTATACTGGCGGGTAATTCTATTATTGTGTACCATGTGTATCGGTCGTGTGTGGTGAGTATTGGGAGATTGGAGACGAGAGTTGATATTTTACTACTTAGCATGGTTGAATTTTATGTGATTTTAGGTATGGATTAGTTTTCACCATGTCACGCTATTCTGGATCGTCACGCTAAGATCGTGACGTCGACGAGGACGGGATTGTCTAGGGTTGCATGGAGAGGTTCCCTGGATTATATTCATAGTAGAGTGATTTCATATTTGATTTCTCAACGGATGGTTGGGAAAGGGTATTTGGCATATTTGGATTTTGTAAGGGATGTTGGTGCTGATACTGCAGACCTGCCAGGCATGCCACCTGATAGGGACATTGTTTTTGGTATTGACCTAGTGTCGGGTACTCAGACCATCTCTATTCCTCTGTATCGTATGTCACCAGCGGAGTTGAAAGAATTGAAATAAAAACTTCAGAAGCTATTTGATAAGGGATTCATTAGGCCTATTATGTAGCCTTGGGGTGCACCTATTTTGTTTGTGAAGAAAAGGGATGGTACTATGCGGATGTGCATTGATTACAAACAGTTGAATAAAGTTAAAAATTAAGAACAAATACCCACTATCACGCAATATGACTTATTTGACCAGCTTCAGGGAGCTAGTGTGTTTTTGAAGATTGATTTGTTGTTTGGGTGTCATCGGCTGAAGATATGCGATTTAAATATTCTAAAGACGACATTCAGAACCTGCTACGGTGATGTATTTTGGGCTGACCAATGCCCCAACCACATTTATGCATCTGATGAGCACTGTATTCTAGCAATATGTTGATTATTTTGTCATAGTATTCATTGATGATATAATGGTGTACTCATGCAGCCGGGCAGATCATGAACAACATCATAGGATTGTACTCCAAACGTTGAGGGAGAATAAGCTATATGCTAAATTTTCCAAGTGTGAGTTTTGTCTTGATTATATGTCGTTCTTGGGGAACGTGGTTTCAAGTGAGGGGATCAAGGTAGATCCGAAGAAGATTGAGGCAGTTTAGAGTTGGCCCTGACCTTCTTCAGCTACTGAGATTCGGAGTTTTCTTGGCTTGGTTGGATATTATTGCCGTTTTGTGGAGGGTTTCTCGTCCATTGTTGCACCTTTGAATAGATTAACCGAGAAGGGTGCCAAATTATAGTGGTCTGATGAGTGTGAGGAGAGCTTTCTGAAGCTCAAGACTGCCAACCACATCTCCGGTTCTAGTTTTGCCTTCAACATTGGGTTCTTATATGGTTTATTATGATGCTTCTCCTGTTGGAATTAGGTGTGTCTTGATGCAGGGGGTAGGGTGATTTCTTATGCTTCACGTCAGTTGAAGCCCCATGAGAAGAACTACCCCATTCATGATCTTGAGTTGGCACCTATTGTTCACGCATTGAAGATTTGGAGGCACTATCTCTAGTGTGTGTCTTGCGAGGTATACACAGATCATCGGAGTCTCCAACACTTATTTAAGGAAAAATATTCTAAATTTGAGGCAACGGAGGTGGTTGGAACTGTTAAAAGACTATGATATCACCATTTTATATCATCTCGGGAAGGCCAATGTGGTGGCCGATGCCTTGAGTAGAAAGGTTATGAGTATGGATAGCCTTGCATATATTCCAGTTGGTGAGAGACCGCTAGTATCAAATGTTCAAGATTTGGCCAACCAGTTCATGAGATTAGATGTTTTAGAGTCTAGCCAGGTTCTTGCTTGCGTGATTTCTCGGTCTTCTTTGTATGAGCGCCTCAGAGAGCGTCAGCACGATGACCCACATTTGCTTTTTCTTAAGGACATGGTGCAACAAGGTGATGCTAAGGAGGTTTCTATTTGAAATGATGGGGTGTTGCGGATGTGTGGTCTGATTTATGTGCCCAATGTGGATGGGTTGTGTGAGTTGATTCTTGAGGAGGCCCACAGTTTGCGGTATTTCATTCATCGGGGTACCGTCAAGATGTATCAGGACATGAGGCCACACTATTGGTGGAGAAGAATGAGGAAAGATATAGTGGCGTATGTGGCTCGGTGTTTAAATTGTCAACAAGTGAAGTGCGAGACCTAGAGGCCGGCCGATTTGCTTCAGAGACTTGAGATTCCCGAGTGGAAAGGGGAGTGTGTTACCATGGAATTAGTTTTTCGGCTCCTATGGAATTTGAAGAAATTTGATGTAGTTTGGGTGATTATGGAATGGAGACTAAGCCTGCATATTTGAATCCGGTTGTGACTACATATTCTTCAAAGAAGTTGACTCATATCTATATCTGTGAGATTGTTCGTCTTCATGGTATGCTGGTGTCCAATTTTGATCAAGGCACGCAGTTCATATCGATATTTTGAAGAGCAGTGCAAAGAGACTTGGGCACACGAGTTGAGTTGAGTAAAACATTCCACCCCCAGACAGATGGACAGTCTGAGTGCACTATTCAGATTTTGGAGGATATGCTATGCACCTGTGTTATGGATTACGGGGGTTCTTAGGATCAGTTTCTACCGCTTGTAGAGTTTGACTGTAATAACAACTACCAATTAAGTATTTAGATGGATCCTTATGAGGCCTTATATGGGAGGTAGTGTCAATATCCAGTTGGTTGGTTTGAGTTTGGAGAGGCTAAGTTGTTGGGCGCTGATCTGGTTCGGGATGCCTTGGAGAAAGTCAAGTTGATTCAGGATGAGCCTCGTACAGTACATTCTAGATAGAAGGGTTATGCTGATCGGAAGGTTCGTGATGTTGCATATATGGTGGAAGAGAAGGTATTGCTTAGATTTTTCCCATGAAGGGTGTGATGAGGTTTGGGAAGAAGAGCAAGTTGAGCCCTTGGTAGATTATCCTTTTGAGGAACTTGAGAGGATTGAAGAAGTGGCTTACAAGCTTGCATTGCCACCTAGTCTATTTGGTGTTCACTTAATGTTTCATGTTTCTATGTTCCAGAAGTATTATAGTGACCCTTCACATGTTTTGAGTCTCATCACGATTCAGTTAGATGGGGATCTGACTTATGATGTGGAGTCGGTGGCCATTTTAGGATCGGCAGGTTCGAAAGTTGAGATCAAAGAATATAGCTTCGGTGAAACTCCAGTAAAGAGGCCAGCTAGCCGAGGAGACTACTTAGAAGACCGAGCGGGAGATGTGGAGAAGATATGCGCACCTATTTGAGACTCCAGGTATGATTCTAGACATGTTCGAACAATATCCATTTATCGTGTTTTCTATGTTCATTTATGGTTATGTGATTTTCTAGGGTAGTTGGTTTGGTTCAGGGGATGTTTCGGAGTAAATTGGGACATTTAGTCCCAAGGTTGGAATCTTAAGTTAAAAGAGTTGAACGGAGTTTGACTTTTGTATAAACGACTCCAGAATGGAGATTTGATGGTTCCAGTAGCTTCATATGATGATTTTGGTATATCCGGATAATTATTTGGAGGTCTGTAGGTTGGTTTAAGGTTTTTTGGTGAAAGTTGGAAAGTTGAAGGTTTAGAAGTTTGAGAGGTTTGACCAAGAGTTCACTTTGTTGATTTCGGGTTTGGATTTTAGTTCCAGGAGTTGGAATAGGTTCGTTGTGTCATTTAATACTGGTGTGCAAAATTTGAGGTCAATCGAAGTTGGTTTGATATGATTCGACATTTGGTTTTAGAAGTTGAAAATTCGTTAGTTTCGTTGGGCTTGAATTGGGGTGTGATTATTGGTTTTGATTTTGTTTGATGTGATTTGAGGCTTCAACTAAGTTCTTATCTTGTTATAAGACATGCTGGTATGTTTGGATAAGGTCCCGGGGTCCTCGAGTGTGATTCAGATTGAGGTTTGGACTTAGAGAAATTCTGTTGGCTTCAGTTTAGGTGTGACCGCACCTGCTAGGTTTTGGACGCAAGTGCAACGCTGCAGAAGTGACAACCTTTGTGTAGGTTTGAGGTTTTGGGAGGCTGTTTGGGGCGCATGTACGGATGGACTCCGCATCTGCGAGTTTGCATAAGAGGGAATGGGTCGCAGGATCGAGGTCGCAGGTGAAACGATATGGTCGCAGAAGCGGATTTTGTGATGGGCAGAAGTTCCATAGAATCGGAGGATTTAGTACAGGTGCACCTCCGCAGATGTGATGTCATGTTCCACAGATGCGGAAGGTCGGATGCTATAGAGGAATAACAGAAACAAGATTTGGGCCGCACATGTAGGACCGCAGATGCAGTTAAGTGAACCACAAGTGCGAGAATCGCTGGGCAAAGATATAATCAATGGTTTGAGTCATTTTTAGTATATTGGATTTTTGGAGCTTGGCTAGGGGCAATGTTTTAGAGGGTTTTGGCTACCATTTAAGAGGTAAGTGGTTTTTAATCACTTTTTTCATAAATATTGAATACCTATTGATTTTTACACCTAGATTATGTGTGTTTGAGGTAAAATTTGGGGATATTTGGACTCTGTGTTGGAGAGTGAGATTTGGGGATTTGTGAGTCAATTTGTTGTTGGACTTGGATGTTTTGGTATGGTTGGAATCGATATTGAACGGGTCTTCAAATGTTGTGAATTTTGTCGGGTTCCAAGGTGTGGCACCCGGGGTTGACTTTTTTGATTTTGTTTAAAGACCTTAGATTTATGTTTTGTAATTATTTCCTATATCTATTATTTCTGGAATTAAGTTTATTTGACTAAATTCGAATCATTCGGAGGCCGATCCGCGTGGAAAGGGTTTGTTAGAGCACTGAGTTGCGCGCGTTGAGACAAGTAACATTTCTAAACTTGGAATTAGGGGTATCTATCCCTGGGGAACGTGTTATTTGTATTGTGTTGGGGGTGACGCACATGCTAGTGACGGGTGTGTGGGTGTGCCCCGTGGTAAACATGATCCGAGTTGATTTTTGTACTATGTTTCTATCAAGTCTTGTTTTATTTGTGTAATCCCTACTTGTTAGAGTAATTGAGCTGTGATTCCTGATAGAAATCATGTTTAGGCTATGTGCTTATTTGGTTGAGACCTAATGAGGTTATTTCTGTGGTTTTGAGTTATCTGCCTTAACTGCAACTATGTACTTAGTCATGATTCTTGATTTGCATATCATATCTCAGTCTCTGTAATTATTCACTGTTACATCATATGTTATCATTGTTTAGGATGAGTGGTACGAGATTTGTGAGCCCTTGAGACTTGAGAAATTGATGACTGAGGTGATCCTGAGAGCCGAGTTATGAGTTTTATTGTGAATTGGCTTGTACGTCGCAACATGACTTAATTGCTTTATATTAGCGCTTGGGCAAGATCCGCCCCTCCGGAGTCTGACATACCATCAGTGAGCACAGGCATATATATATATATATATATATATATATATATATATACATGTGATTTGTTAAGGGGCATTGATGTTAGACACTCGTATGATGTTGAGTGATTGTGTGTGGTTTGTATCGGCATTCTGAAGATAGATTGAGTACTTCTGAGAGTGTGAATACTTGGAAATATTACCGTGAAATCATTCATCTGACATGCATATCTGACATGTAGGAATAGAGATGTATCATTCCTTATTCTAGTTGTAAACATATTCCTATCAGTGTTGGGATTTAATTGCTGAACTTGAAAGCATGTCAAAATTTAGGTAACATGAACGAGTTGATTATGATTATTTGTCTGAGTTGTTTATTATTTATGTCATCATTAAACATGTATTGTCATTATATTGGACTCTGACTGTATTCTTTCTTCTGAGCTCGTCACTACTTTCAGCCCAAGGTTAGTTCTATCACTTATTGAGTATATAGGGTCGGTTGTACCATACTACATCCTACACTTCGTGTGCAGATCCAGGTACATTTGGACGTGGTGATTGCTATATTTGTTCTAGTACCTGCTTGGAGACTTTGAGGTAACTGCTATGACCTTCACCGACCTTGACTCTCTTTCTTTTTATTTTCTTCAGTACTGTTCTATTACTCTGATAGATGTACTAGAGTTTTGGTTTATGTTGTTACCTAGTTGCATTCATGTACTCACTGACACTAGAATTGTGGTTGTAGTAGTATTTCAATTATTTGTATCAGATATTCATGAAATTTTTTCTGTTGAGTTTATTAAAACATGTGTTTATCAAATGTTTAGTTATTATGTGATTGTCGACGTGCCTAGCAAGTGTGTTAGGTGCCATCACGACGGGTTGGGATTTTGGGTCGTGACATAACAGCTACTCAGTTCGAGTGACACTAGCATAAAATTTGAATATGGTCATTAATAATATTAAAAATTATTATCCTATCATATTAATGTCACGACTCCAAATCCCAACCGGCCGTGATGGCGCCTATCGTGGAACTAGGCTAGCCAATATATCACATGATCACAATTTCTTTTAAAAACATCCCATTTCCGAAATCTGAGCATTTCATAAATATACAGAACTACTGAATAAAGAAGGTCATCATAGAACAATACTGAGATCCCAAAACCCGGAGCCAAGGTGTCATGAGAATCTAGTGAAATAATCCAAAATAAAACATTATAATACAAATCTCCGAATCAAAGCTAAATACACAGGAAGGGAAAACAGAGATGCTGCGGACGCTGGACAGCTACCTCTATATCCCGCAATCCGGCTCCGCTGCGGACGATAAAGGCTAATGCTCGAGGTCTGCTCCTGAATCTGTACATAGAGGTGCAGGGAGTAATGTGAGTACACCAACTCAGTTGTAATAAAACTAAATCAGGTCTGAGCAGAAAGAACCATATAAAATCAATGTCATCAAATCACAGGAGGCACAACCTTGCTTTCAAATAGTATAACATAGATGTATGAAATCGTCATGCCTTAAAAATCAACTTCTGAAAACCCTTTAACAATATATATTTTTCAACAACTTCAACTGAAAGGTCTAGCATATAAATGAAATGATTCATATAGAGGCCCCTCGGGCAAAACATATTACATAAGCTCAGAATGAAAGTAGCGGAATCATCAGTAGCCCCTTGGGAAAAACATGTATCATAATCAGCCTCTCGGGCATGCCTCACAGTCACTCATGATCACTCATTCAGCACCTCACAATCACTCATAATCAATCACTCAGCTCCTCACAGTCACTCATACCTCCCAATCACTCGTCACTCGGCACTCACACTCAGTAGGTACCTGCGCTCACTGGGGGTGTGTACAGACTCCGTCTTCGGAGGGGCTCCTTCAGCCCAAACGCTAAATAAACAGCCAAATCATGGCATCAATCGCTCTCAGGCTCCCTGCCTGTCTCATATCATAAATATCCTCACAACATTGGACCTTGGCCGCACTCAGTCAGACACTCCCAACATGCCACTCAGGCCATAAGTACGGGGTTCTCGACCTGAAAATAGTATTTCATTTCAAGAAAAGTAATATCATCAAATAGGAGTGTCAACAATTTCACAAGAAGACTGAGTGTAAAATCATAGTTTCAAGTAGTGAGAATATCAGTAAAGTAGCCCCCATGAGGTTAAAACAGATCGGCACTAGGCCCCAAACATGGCTCATAGCCCAGATATTACACAATTATTTTAGAACATAATTAACATAAGGTTTTGAGTAAATATGCAACTCATTAGTTGCCACAGAGAGGACCTAGTCCAATCCAAAAGTCAGTACACGCCACACACTCGTAATCCGACATGTGCGCCATTCTAGAAATAACAGAAATATGAAGTCTGGGGTTTCATGCACTCAGGACAAGATTTATAGCCATTACTTACCTCTACCGGGCCGCGACACTAGTCCGCCATGCCTTTTCCCCTCAAATTGGTTCCTGATTGCTCCGAATCTAGCCAAAACCAGTTCAACACCATTAATATATACTCAAGGAACATAACCCAATCGAAAATTATCAATTTAATCAAAAATCTCGAAATTTGGCCAAATCCGAGCCCCAGGCCGACATCTCAGAATTCAATAATTTTTACATAATTAGAAACCTCGTCTTCCCATGATTCTATGCATACCAAGAACACTAAAACCGGACCACAATTTCCCACTCAAATCCTCAAAAGAAAATAAATTTTTCATGCACCCTTCTTCCCCAACTTTGGCTAAATTTCCAGAATTTTTGTGGTTTAATCACTTAGGAATTGACATAGAAACGTGTTATGAAGTTGAAATTCTTACCTCTACATGATTTCCCTTGATTCCCCTTCAATTCTCTTTCAAAAGCTCTCAAGTCCGCATGCAACAATGGAGAAAATAACAACCAAATTCGCACTTCCGGCCTTTTAAACATTCTGCCCAGCTAAACTAATTTCTTCACTGCGATCGCAAACTTTGGCACGCGATCGCGAAGAAAAAACTTGCTGCCCCATCAATTTACCTTACGCGATCGCGAACATCCTCACGCGATCACGATTCATCAAGGCTTAAACCCACGCGATCGCGATTAAATAAAATCCTGCCTCATCAATTAACCCTACGCGATCGCAAACATACTCACAGGATCATATAGAAAAAAATTCCTGCCCCACTATTTTACTCTACGCGATCGCAAACATCCTCCCGCGATCGCGTAGAAGGAAACCAGAACTTCTCACCAGCAAAAATCTTCCCAGTTTTCAAGCCAAGAGTTGGTCCGTTAACCACCTGAAACACACCCGAGGCCCTCGAGACCTCAACCAAACATACCAACATATCCCATAACATCATTAAAACTTAGTCGGGCCTTCAAAACACCAAAATCAACGCAACAACACCAAAATCACATCAAATTCAAGTCTATGAACTTTAAAAGTTCCAAATTTCGCCAGCTATGCCGAAACCAACAAAAACACCTCCGATTGACCTGAAATTTTGTAGACATATCCAAAATGACATTACGAACCTGCTCCAACTTATGGAATTCCATTCCGACCCCGATAGCCTATTTTACATTGCCTACCGGAAATTGCCAAAAACTAACTTTCGCCAATTCAAGCCTAATTCTACTCCAGACATCACAAAAATATTCCGAACACACTCTCAAATCCCAAATCACCTAACGAAGTTATCCGAGTCATAAAATTTGCATTCCGAGGTCGTTCACCAATAGTTCAACTCTCAGTTGACTTTCTCAACTATTAGGCTACTTTAAAAGGCTAAATTCCTAAACTCTCACCATAACTACTCCGGACCCAAACCAACTGATCCAACACATCAAAAACAAGATAGAGATATATAACAAATGAAGAAATAGGGGAAATGGGGTAAATCTTACGGAACGACCGGTCGGGTCGTTACATCCTCCCCCTCTTAAACAAACGTTCGTCCTCGAACGGGTCTAGAAACATACCTGGAGCCTCGAATAAGTGAGGATATCTGTCCCGCATCTCCCGCTCGATCTCCCAGGTGGCATCCTCCACCGGCTGCCCTCTCCACTGAAGCTATATCCTTAGACCTCAACTTCCTGACCTGACGACCTAAAATAGCCACTGGCTCTACCTTATATGCCATATCACCCTCGAGCTGAACCGTGCTGAAGTCCAAAACATGGGAAGGGTCACCAACATACTTCCGGAGCATCGAAACATGGAATATTGGATGAATACTCGATAAACTGGGAGGCACAGCAAGCCTATAGGCCACCTGCCCAACCCTCTGAAGTACCTCAAATGGTCCAATGAACCTGGGACTCAACTTTCCTCTCTTCCCGAATCTCATAACACCCTTCATGGGTGATACCTTCAGGAACACCTTATCCCCAACCATGAAAGACACATCTCGGACCTTCCGGTCCGCATAACTCTTATGCCTAGACTGCGCCATGCGAAGCCGCTCCTGAATCAACTTTGCCTTACTCAAATCATCCTGAACCAAGTCTGTGCCCAATAGCCTAGCCTCGCCCGGCTCAAACCAACCAACCGGAGATCTACACCTCCTACCATACAAGGCCTCATACGGAGCCATCTGAATACTCGACTGATAGCTTTTATTATATGCAAACTCCGCTAGTGGCAGAAACTAATCCCATGAACCACCAAAGTCAATCACATAAGCACGCAATATGTCCTCCAAAATCTGAATGGTACGCTCCGACTGCCCATCGGTCTAAGGATGAAATGCTGTGCTCAACTCAACCTGAGTACCCAACTCTCTCTACACGGCTCTCCAAAACTGGGACGTGAACTGAGTGCCTCTGTCGAAAATGATAGAACCTCGAACCCCATGCAAACGGACAATCTCCCTGATATAATCTCAGCTAACCTTTCCGATGAATACGTAGTACCAACAGGAATGAAGTGCGCGGACTTGGTCAGCTGATCCACAATAACCCATATAGCATCAAACCTCCTCGAAGTTCGTGGGAGTCCAACTACGAAGTCCATGGTGATCCGCTCCCACTTCCACTCCGGAATATCAAATTTCTGAAGCAATCCACCCGGTCTCTAGTGCTCATACTTGACCTGCTGACAGTTGAGACACCGAGCCACAAACTACACAACATCCTTCTTCATTTTCCTCCACCAATAATGTTGCCTCAAATCCTGATACATCTTTGTGGCACCCGGATGGATGGAATACCACGAACTATGAGCCTCTGCTAGAATCAAATCTCGAAGTCCATCTACATTGGGAACGAAATACGGCCCTGCATCCTCATGACCCCATCATCACCAATAACCACATCTCTGGCATCACCACGACGGACCCGGTCCTGAAGAAGAAGTTAATGTGGATCATCATACTGGCGTGCTCTAATCTGATCGTAAAGAGAAGACCTAGAGGCTACACAAGCCAACACCCGCGGGGGTTATGATAGATCCAATCTCACCAAATGACCTGCTAAGGCCTGAACATCAAGAGCTAATGGTCGCTCTACTACTAGAAAGTAAGCTAAACTCCCCAAACTCTCTGCTCTACAACTCAAGGCATCGGCCACTACATTGGCCTTCCCCGGATGATATAAGATAGTGAGGTCATAATACTTGAGGAGCTCTAACCATCTCCTCTGACGCAAATTCAAGTCCTTCTGCCTCCGCAGATACTGCAAACTGTGATGATCAGTGAAAATCTCACACTGCACTCCATACAGATAATGCCGCCAAATCTTCAAGGCATGAACAATGGAAGCTAACTCAAGATCGTGCACTAGATAATTCTTCTCGTGCACCTTCAGCTGTCTGGACGCGTAGGCAATCACCCTACCGTCCTTCATCAGTACCGCTCCCAAGCCAACTCTGGAAGCATCACAATAAACTGTGTAAGAACCCGAACCAGCAGGCAAAACTAGTACTGGAGCTGTAGTCAATGCTGATTTGAGCTTCTGAAATCTCTCCTCACACTAATCAGACCATCTGAATAGAGCATATCCTCGAGCCTTTTCAGGTCATCATCACTGGGTTCTTTGTTTCTATTAACTTCACAAGAAAAAGAAGAACTATCAAAGTAAGGGGTTAGGGAAGATAAGAAATATAAGCAAAACCATAACAGTGACCATCTTGACCACCACAAATATCACACACATTCCACACATAAGATTGAGTTGGTGCACATAACTCGCTCTCGGGAATATTTTGATAATTTTTCTCTGGGTGGTTTCCTTCATAATATGCATAACGAGGATCAAAAGTAGAATTACCAACATCCAAACTCTTATAATTCCATGATGCCATTTTTTTTTCAAATTAACAAATAGAACTAAAATAAAGAAAATAAAAATCAAATACTAAACAAAAAAATCAAACTTAAACCTAGTAATATGTACAATTACAGCTACACTTGATAATACCGTTAAGTCCCCGGCAACGGCGCCAAAATTTGATCACGCTCAACTATGTCTAATAAAAGACTAAGCGGGCGTTGCAAATATAATCCGGGTTATTATTCCCAGAGTCGATCCCACAGGGAATTAACGTATCAAGCAAGCTGTCAGAATACTAAACTTTCACTTGGTGTTATTTAAACTACTACAACGAAAGAAAATATTAAAACTAAAGATTGACTACAATAAGGTGTAAACAATTATAATAAAGGTCTAAGGTTATGGTTTCCCCCGTCGGTGAACTTCCTTCTCGGATACTTCTTATAGTTTGATTAGTTGTCTCTATCAATCATGAACACTCTATCTACCATAAATCTCTCTCAAGTAATTATGATAATTTACTAGACGCACTCTCTCAAGTTACGCTAGCTAGATTGCATTACAGTTCACTT
>ML412399.1:11531-24709 GCA_005239525.1 Nicotiana knightiana | reverse complement strand
CCCTAGATTAAAGAAATTAGCTAAACATGTTCATAAGAATCAAATCCAAAATAACTTGCATAATTAAACTACAAAGTAATGAATAAAAGCTATACAAATCGATGTTTGACTTCTCTTCAATGGCTTCCTCTCCTCCGAATCTTCCTTCAAGTTGTGTTTTGGGGTCTATTCATATGTTTAGGACAAACCCTAAACATGTAGGAGACTTCTATTCCAACCGGGAAACACTTAAAACTCTTTAAACTCGGAATTGACCGGACCTCGGGACCCAGGCGTTTGTGCTCAAACGCCCTCTTAAAGCCAGGGCAGGCCTGGCGTTAGGGACCAAACGCCCCACTAACGCCAGGGTCAACCTGGCTTTAGGGGCCAAACGCCCGGCTAACGCCCGGGTGTTCCCTTTTCGACTCTTGAGCGTATTGTTTTGACGTATTTGCATCCTTTTAGCTCGGCTTCCATCTCCAATTCACCTACACATGAAATAAACTCCATTATGCACATAAAAAGTGTAATTTTATCATTAACGCACATAAATGTAGGGCATATAACATGTTAAACCATGAATTCTAGACTCGCATCAATACCCCACACTTAAAAATTTGCTCGTCCTCGAGCAATCAAACTACACTCATGTACATAACTTATTAAGCATATCCCTTAACACGTTATACCAAGAATTTTTAAAACATTTCAATCACAGAGGTGTGACATCCTCACCTCAATAGTTGACTCACATATACCATGCTTTATTCATAATCCACTCACTACTCTAACTTAGAGGTCAACAACATTACCTTTCCTTCGTGAATCATGTGCCCTCACCAAATTCAAGAGTTAGTTCCACACACAATGAAATTTTAAGAACACTTAGGAACTCAAGATAGAAAGAATTCACTCGCTCTCCGAAATAATATTCATATGCCACAAAAGATGCACCATAGGCTTGCCCGTAGTGTACTACTCTACTAATCGAGCTCATTCAGTCTAGGATCAAGTAGGACTTTATTTGGTTGTAATGTAGGCTGCGGGACGGGTAGGATACATTTGGATATAAGAGTGACTACACCTCCCTAAGCACTTTAATACATATACTTTAGCGCTCAACCTCAAACTTATATTAAGCCAAACTCCACCTTCACATCAATGTTATTACCCCATACTTCTTTAAGCACAATTACATCAAGAGTCACCACATATATTTTTCTTTCACAACAATACAACTATTTATTTTCTATATTTTTTTTTCTTTTTCTCAAGTGACTCTTACTTTTTCGAACAGTGCACCTTTCTCCGCATTTCAATTATTCCCCTCAAAAACCAACCTACCACCCCACACTTTAACTTTTCCATATTTCATCACTTTTTCAGTGCTTACGAGAGGTGACAAGGTTCAAATATATGATCGATTCAAACAAAGGGGTATGGCTTGTAATGTGGTTGCCAAAGAAACAGGATTATAGGCTCAACGGGGTTAACTACGATACATAACAATTAGGTGGGTAAAATATACATAGCTGGCTCAACAAAGAAATGCCTATATCACTTCCAAGACTGAACAAAACTTCTATTTCGCTTTGCACACACACGGGGCAAGTTCTAGACATCAAATGCAATGCACAGAATAACATACAAACCTCACACACACTTGGCACATAACTCACTCAGGATTGGATCTATCACGACACTCCAGTCAAAGCAGTTAAGCAAATCTTAAGAATTCCTGATTTAAGGTATTTATCCTGGAGTCAAAAAAATTGAGCCTAAGCGTCACAACCAAAGTACTGACCATTCTCAAGGCATTAGCACGTTTCGAGATATTGCTACTATTAAGCCCTTAACCATGTGATTCCTACTCTTAAAAATTAAAAACTACCTACACCCGGTTCAATTAAAAACCTTTGGAAAAGAACCGTGGTCCAAAGAAAAACCAAAGGGGAATTACTACACTACCTAAAACAAGAAAATCTTTTTGGTATTTTATTTAGACTTACTTCCCTCAAGAGAACTGTCTAAGAGATCCATCGTCGGGAAAAGCCCAAATAAATTATTCCATTAATCTAACACAACTAAGATAGCATAGAAAGCCACCAGACAATCTCCTCACCCCACACTTAAAATTGTGCATTGTCCCCAATGCGCACCTATGCATACAAGAGGGTAAAAAGAAACTCCCTGGTAGGCCAAAGGCCGAAGCACTAGCATCTCATGGGGTACTCAGACTTCTCCCAGGCCTGGTCCTTCATGCGGGTACCTCACATTTAGTTCCAACCATCTGATTTGCTGTTGCATCCTTCCAGTGGCTTTGCGTTCCATGCTCCTAAAAAAAAAATCAAAAAATTTGACACTACAAAAATAATACAAATAGAAAAATAAAATAAAACAAAAAAATAAAAATAAAATAAAGCTGTAAAGCTGGGTTGCCTCCCAACAAGCGCTTGATTTAACGTCGCGGCACGACGTGAATCACTTTCTGCCTCCACTTCAAACTTATGAATTGAGCCCCCAATTTGGCATCAAATTTGCGGTTACGCTCCAAGGGTGGTGGAACAAATCTGATTGGCCCAAGCAACCATTGTACTATTTACACTTCTTGGCATTTAGATGAGGTATGTAGTCCTGTCTTTCTGGCAAGAAAAATTCCAGAATGTAGGCATCTTGTTCCTCATTCCTTGACTCCTCAATTGGCTCGGATGACTCTATTTCCATATCATCATCCAAGCACAATGTGGAAAAATGTTTGGAGTGAGGACCAATGCGCTCAAACGCATGAACTTCAGGACTTTCAACATCCTCAACATCAATCACACTAGAGTCGATTAAATTTGAATCCTCAACGTCCCTGGTTGACTCTAGTATTACTTCTTCAACATCGGCATCCTCAAATTCTAGTTGGTTAGAGTGTTGGGTTTCTACTTTGGACCCCTCCATTGGCACCTCAATTTCCATCTCTAATGTACACTGCTCCTGGCTACTATCCATAATATTGGCATATTGAGCATTAAAAGCTTCACCTAGTTGACTCGTTTGAGCCTCCAAGTTGCGAATAGTTTCATCTTGCCTTTGTACCCGTAGTTGTAACTCCTCCTGTTGTTCCAAAATGCACTTCATCATATCCTCAAGACTTTTCAGGTCATCATCACTGGGTTCTTTGTTTCTATTAACTTCACAAGAAAAAGAAGAACAATCAAAGTAAGGGGTTGGGAGAAGATAAGAAATATAAGCACAACCATAACAGTGACCATCTTGACCACCACAAATATCACACACATTCCACACATAAGATTGAGTTGGTGCACATAACTCGCTCTCGGGAATATTTTGANCATAATATGCATAACGAGGATCAAAAGTAGAATTACCAACATCCAAACTCTCATAATTCCATGATGCCATTTTTTTTTCAAATTAACAAATAAAACTAAAATAAAGAAAATAAAAATCAAATACTAAAAACAATTCAAACTTGAAACCTAGTAATATGTACACCTACATCTACACTTGATAATACCGTTAATCCCCGGCAACAGTGCCAAAATTTGATCACGCTGAACTATGTCTTATAAAAGACTAAGCGGGCGTTGCAAATATAATCCGGGGTATTATGCCCAGAGTCGATCCCACAGGGAATTTACGTATCAAGCAAGCTGTTAGAATACTCAACTGTCACTTGATGTTATTTAAATTACTAACACTAAAGATTAAAACTAAAGATTAACTACGCTAAGGTGTAAACAATTGTAATAAAGATCTAAGGTTATGGTTTCCCCCGTCGGTGAATTTACTTCTCGGATACTTCATATAGCTTGATTAGTTGTTTCTATCAATCATGAACACTCTATCTACCATAAATCTCTCTCAAGTAATTATGATAATTTACTAGACGCACTCTCTCAAGTTACGCTAGCTAGATTACATTACAGTTCACTTTGGATTGCACCTGAGGTATCGTTATCTCTAATCCAACCTCTAAACCCTCGGTTATGACTTTCGTCTATACTCTGGGAGTGGTGTTGTTCAAACAACTACCTAAATATGCACTCTCTCTCAAGTAGATACATAATAAATAGGAACAGCTAATTGATGGCCATTCAATTAACTACAACAAGAACGTAGTTGAACAAATAGAGATTAATCAACCAATCAGAACTATATTAATAGCACAATAAGTTCATCCCCCAATTCTACCAAAACCCTAGATTAAAGAAATTAGCTAAACATGTTCATAAGAATCAAATCCAAAATAACTGGCATAATTAAACTACAAAGTAATGAATAAAAGTTGTACAAATCGATGTTTGACTTCTCTTCAATGGCTTCCTCTCCTCCGAATCTTCCTTCAAGTTGTGTTTTGGGGTCTATTTATATGTTTAGGACAAACCCTAAACGTGTAGGAGACTTCTATTCCAACCGGGAAACACTTAAAACTCTTTAAACTCGGAATTGACCGGACCTCGGGACCCAGGCGTTTGGGCTCAAACGCCCCCTTAAAGCCAGGGCAGGCCTGGCGTTAGGGTCCAAACGCCCCACTAACGCCAGGGTCAGCCTGGATTTAGGGGCCAAACGCCCGGCTAACGCTCGGGTGTTCCCTTTTCGACTCTTGAGCGTATTGTTTGACGTATTATCATCCTTTTAGCTCGGCTTCCATCTCCAATTCACCTACACATGAATAAACTCCATTATGCACATAAAAAGTGTAATTTTATCATTAACGCACATAAAATGTACGGCATATAACATGTTAAACCATGAATTCTAGCCTCGCATAAGTCCACAATAACCGTATCGCCCACCGGAGTTGACACATGAACCGAGGTGACTCTAGACTCACGGGGCACATCCATAAAACTGGAAAAATATGAAGAAACATAGGAATATGTGGAACCAGGGTCAAATAAAGCCAAGGCATCACGACAACAGACTGAAACAATACCTGCAATCACGGCATCTGATGCCATAGCATCCGGCCTGGCTAGAAATGCATACATACGAGCCTAACCTCCCCCTGCTCGACCTCCCCCTCTAGGGCTACCTCTGGTTGACTGAACACCACCCCTGGCTGCCTGGGCGGGTGGTGAAGTGACTGGAGCTGAATTCGAGGGCTGGTCCCTCTGCTGAGAAGATCCACCAAAACGTCGGGGACACTGCCTCCACACGTGCCCGAACTCTCCACACTCAAAGCAACTCCCCGGAGCTAGAGGCGGGGACTGATAGAAACCCCTAGCACCTGAACGGTCACTGGAAGACTCATGCATAGAAGAACCCTGAACTGGAGGTGCTCGAGCTGCACTCTAAGCTGGGAGGGCACCAAATGAAGTACGGCCTGACTGAGAACCACGGGGACCCTACCCCGAAGACTCACCACTATAAGCTGGGCGGCTTGACTAAGTAGGACTGAATGGACGGCCCCTACCCTGCTGAAACTGTCCCCTGAAGGGAGCACCACTGGAACTGCCCGAACCACGAGGCCTCTTGGACTCCCTCTCCTCCCGCTTCTGGCAGCGAACAGACTCAATATCTCGAGCTATGTCAACAACCTGCTCGAATAAAGAACCCGATACCCTCACCCGAGTCATAAGAAACCGAAGCTGATAAGAAAGACCATCCACAAACTTCCTCACCCTCTCCCTATCAATAGGGACAATCTCAGAAGCATACCTAGCCAACTCGGAGAACCTCATCTTATACTGAGTAACGGATAACTCTCCCTGGCGTAGCTGCGCAAACTGTCTGCGCTGCTCCTCTCTGTGGGACTGAGGAACATACTTCTCCAAGAAGATAGTGGAGAACTGCCGCTAGGTAGGAGGTGCTGAACCAACCGGTCTACGCCTCTCGAGCGACTCCCACCATGTAAAGGCAGCACCCACAAACTAAAATGTAGCAAATGAGACCCCACTGGTCTCCAAAATACCTGCGGTGCGCAGTATCCTTTGGCACCTATCTAGAAATCCCTAGGCATCCTCGCCCTCTGTACCGGTGAAAGTCGGAGGCTGAAGTCTGTTGAACCTCTCCAACCTGCGATGCTCGTCCTCAGGCATAGCATGGACCACAAAATCCTGAACCGGAGCAGCTGGCTGAACTGGGGCTACTCTCGGTGCCTGAATATCCTGTGCAGCCTGCTCAGGTGCCCGGGCAGCTGGAGTCTGATTGCCTCTCCCGGCCTGAGCTGTAGTGCCAGAAGAATACATGGAGACTGCCTGAGCCAAACTGGTGCTTACTAACAATATCTGAGACAGGGCCTCCTGAAGACCCGGAATAAGCATAGGCACTGCTGGTGCCTGAGCCTGTCCCGCTGGGGCACCATCGGCGGGAACCTGATCATGATCAATAGGGGGATCCTGAGGTACTGCCCCGGCTGCTGCACGGGCTGGCCCCTACCTCTACCACGGCCTCGACCGCGGCCTCGACCTCTCGCTAGTCTAGCTGGTGACTAGTCACTCTAATCGGTGCGGCGTGTCTTCACCATCTGTGAGAGAATGAAGCAACATAAGTTCAGATTTCAAGAATCAATAGATCAACACGAAAGAGGTCAAGAAGATAGAATGTTTCCTAAAAGTTCGGTAGCCTCTCGAAGATAAGTACAGACGTCTCTGTACCGATCCGCAAGCCTCTACTAATTTTGCTCATGACCGTTGAGTCATATGTAACCTAGTGCTCTGATACCAAACTGTCACGACCCCAAATCCAAACCAGCCGTGATGGCGCCTATCGTGGAACTAGGATAGCCAATATATCACATGATCATAATTTCTTTTAAAAACATCCCATTTCCGAAATCTGAGCATTTCATAAATATACAGAACTACTGAATAAAGAAGGTAATCATAGAATAATACTGAGATCCCCAAAACCCGAAGCCAACGTGTCATGAGCATCTAGTAATATAATCCAAAATAAACCATTATAATAAAAATCTCCGAATCCAAGCTAAATACACAGGAAGGGAAAACAGAGATGCTGTGGACGCTGGATAGCTACCTCTATATCCCGCAATCCGGCTCTGCTGCGGACTATAAAGGATAATGCTCGAGGTCTGCTCCTGAATCTGCACACAGAGGTGCAAGGAGTAATGTGAGTACACCAACTTAGTAGTAATAAAAATAAATCAGGTCTGAGCAGCAAGAACCATATAAAATCAATGTCATCAAATCACAGGAGGCACAACCTTACTTTCAAATAGTATAACATATATGTATGAAATCGTCATGCCTTAAAAATAAACTTCCGAAAACCCTTTAACAATATATATTTTTCAACAACTTCAACCGAAAGGTCTATCATAAAAATGATATAATTCATATAGAGGCCCCTCGGGCAAAACATATTACATAAGCTCAGAATAAAAGTAGTGGAATCATCAGTAGCCCCTTGGGAAAAACATGTATCATAATCATCCCCTCGGGCATGCCTCACAGTCACTCATGATCAGTCACTCAGCACCTCATAGTCACTCATAATCAATCACTCAGAACCTCATAGTCACTCATACCTCCCAATCACTCGTCACTCGCACTCAGTAGGTACCTGCGCTCACTAGGGGTGTGTGCAGACTCCGTCTTTGGAGGGGCTCCTTCAGCCCAAGCGCTAAATAAACAGCCAAATCATGGCATCAATCGCTCTCAGGCTCTCGGCCTGTATCATAAATATCCTCACAATATTGGCCCTCGGCCGCACTCAGTCAGACACTCTCAACATGCCACTCGGGCCATAAGTAAAACGGGGTTCTCGACCCGAAAATAGTATTTCATTTCAAGAAAAGTAATATCATCAAATAGGGGTGTCAAAAATTTCACAAGAAGACTGAGTGTAAAATCATAGTTTCAGTCTCTTTCAAAAGCTCTCAAGTCCGCATGCAACAAATGGAGAAAATAACAACCAAATTCGCACTTCTGGCCTTTTAAACATTCTGCCCAACTAAAATAATTCCTTCACTGCGATCGCAAACTTTGGCACGCGATCGCGAAGAACAAACTTTGTTCCCCATCAATTTACCTTAAGCGATCGCAAACATCCTCACGCGATCGCGATTCATCAAGACTTAAACACACGCGATCGCAAACCATTCCATACGATCGCGATTAACAAAAATCCTGCCTCATCAATAACCCTACGCAATCGCAAACATACTCACGCGATCGCATAGAACAAAATGCCTGCCCCACTATTTCACTCTACGCGATCGCAAACATCCTCCCGCGATCACGTAGAAGGAAACCAGAACTTCATACCAGTAAAAATCTGCCCAGTTTTCAAGCCAAGAGTTGGTCCGTTAACCACCCGAGGCCCTCGGGGCCTCAATAAAATATACCAACATATCCCATTAACATCATTCAGACTTAGTCGAGCCTTCGAAACACCAAAAGCAATGCAACAACACCAAAATCACATCAAATTCAAGCCTATGAACTTTGAAACTTCCAAATTTCGCCAACTATGCCAAAACCAACCAAAACACCTCCGATTGACCTAAAATTTTGTATACATATCCAAAATGACATTACGAACCTGCTCCAACTTCCGGAATTCCATTCCGATCCGGATAGCCTATTTTCCACTGCCGACCGAAAATTGCCAAAAACTAACTTTCGCCAATTCAAGCCTAATTCTACTCCGGACATCACAAAAATATTCCGAACACACTCCCAAGTCCCAAATCACCTAATGAAGCTATCTGAGCCATAAAATTCGCATTCTGAGATCGTTCACCAATAGGTCAACTCTCAGTTGACTTTCTCAACTATTAGGCTACTTTAAAAGGCTAAAATGCCTAAACTCTCACCATAACTACTCCGGACCTAAACCAACTGATCTAACACATCAAAAAAATATAGCGATACATAACAAATGCTGAAATAGGGGAAATGGAGTAAATCTCAGGAACGACCGGTCGGGTCATTACAGTTAAATTAGCCTATTATAACAAGTTATTCCATATCACAGTTGATATAGCAATTAGAAATATTCAATTTTAACTTCAGTTGAATAACTTACGCTAATAATATAGAATTTATTCACACTTTTAATTTACTTACTCCTATAAAACTTAAACTTTAAAAAGAAAGGAAGTTTTTCCTTTATATACTATCATAGAAACTTATTTACCTATTTTCTCTATGTTTTGTAGTTTTTAATAAGTATCTAAATTTTTCTTACATATTGTATGCATTACCCCTTAAAAGGCTTTCACACTATTATTAGTGCCTTCAAATTAGGGATTCAAGTACATCATTTTCTTTTTCTCTCTCCTCTTCTCTCTCCTTATTTTATTGATATCAAAATCTCTTAATCTACGCGCAGAATCTCCATCTTCTCTCTCTTCCCATCATTGATGACAACTCCATATTATTACAAAAATCATCAATTTGTGTTGTTGTTTTGCTGGATGTGACGACCCGATGGGTCGTTTTGAGTACTAACCTTTATTTTTCGTGTTTCGAGACCTCTAATATCTCCATTTGATATTTCTCGATTTGAGTGCGCATTTCTTGGATTTTTCCAGAAAGTTTTTACGTAAAAATTTGAAGAAAATATGATTTTTGGCTATAAAAATAATTAGAGTTGACTACGGTCAATATTTTGTGTAAGCAAATCCGGATCAGTAATTTCACGATCTTGGTGGGTCCATATCGTGATTTTGGAAATTAAATTCGGAGGTCCCTAGGTTAATTTGACTTTTTTTACCGAAAGCTAGTAATTTAAAGGTTTCAAAATTTCCTAGGTTTGACCGTAGTTTGACTTTATGGTTATAGGATTTGGATTTTGGTTCCGCATCTTGGTATTGATCCATTTTTCTATTTGAAACTTGTGTGTAAAATTTGGTGCAAATCAGAGTTGGTTTGATAAGATTCGGACGCTTGGTTGTGATATTTGAGGTTCTTGAGTACTGTTTGAAATTTCATGCAATTTGATGTCCGATTCGTAGTTAGAGATGTTATTTTGGCATTTTGATCATGCGAGCGAGTTCTTATGATATTATTACACTTGTGTGAATGTTTGGTTTGGAGCTCGAGGGGCTCGGGTGAGTTTCCAGTAGGCTACAGCCCATTCAGGCTTAAGAGATTGCTGTTTTTAGCACTTTCTAGTGTGATGTGCTTCGCGATCGCGAAGTAAGTCTCTCAATGCAAAGGGAAATTTGGGCTGGGGCAGAATTGCTATTCGAAAACGCGATGCTTTGTGGGGACTTGGGGGAAGGCTGGACTGTTACTCTTCGCGATCGCAATCGCGATGGCCATTTGGACAGTGATTCTTCACGAACACGTTAGGTGCTTCGTGAATGCAAAGAACACATGACTCCCAGGTATTAAAGCATCTAAAATCGGTATTTTCACCATTTTTCATCATTTTCAAGTTTGAGCTCGGCCTAGAGGCGATTTTGAAGAGATTTTTCATCCCAACTTTATTGGTTGGTAAATTTTAGCTTATTTATTTTATTTCCATAAACACATAGATTTTAACCTTTAATCTAGGATTTTTCATGGTAGAAATTAGGGATTTGGGTTTATTATTTATTTTAAAGATGTGGGGAATTTTAAAAGTTGAGTTTGTTATCATTGGCACTATAATTGAAGTGAAATTGCTTCCCGCCTTGCTGTGCTAACTCGGACTTGTTTTGTTGCTTGGTGAGGAAGAATGCAAAGTACAAATGGTGTTGCTATGCCTTATCTGCATTCATTATCATTTATTGAGATGTTGTGAGGATTAAAGAACGAAGAGTGATGCTGTGCATTTGATTGCTTAAAATCATTTATCATATTATGGGAGGTTGAGAGACAAAGCACGAAGGGTGATACCGGGTCATATTTTTATCATATTACATGGTGAGGACGAGAGTAAAAGCACGAAGGTGATGACGTGCTATTATTAATTTCATTGCTTTACTTGGTTTCTAGTTGATGATTTAATTGGTTGCATTACTATTGTTTCCCAGAGAAAGGTTAGTTGGTGGTTTTGTACTTGTCGTTCTAGTTGCTCATGTACTTGTGACTTTGGATTTCTAGGAATAGTTAGCATTGCGTTACTTCTATTAACATTGTGTTAAAATTCTGAGTTTATTTATCGTCAAATATCATTACTCTGTGTTAATTGTTAAAAACTGGATAACTAATTTAATAACATCGGCTTGCCTAGAAATTCTAGGTTTCCTTGGTCTAACGAGTCATGAGCAAGCTTAGTAGAGTCTAGTGGATCAGTACGGGGACATCTGTACTTATCTTCTACATGCAATAGAGCTTTTGGAAAATTTCACTTCTTTCTTTCCCTATCGTGCGATATAATTCTATTATTGATGTTTGAATCATTCAATTCTTACTTTCTCGCAGATTGTGAGAACACGCACAACATCTACAGCGGGCAGGAGCCGGAGCCTCCTGTTGCAGTCACTACTAGGGGTAGAGGCTAGGGCCATGGTCGAGGTAGAGGCAGAGCTCGGCCTATAGCATGTGTGGCAGCATCTATTCCGGAGCCTGAAATCGAGTAGGAGGAGGAGGTTCTTGTTCTGACAGTGTTGGACCAACTCAAGTCCCGGAGGGGTTTATTTCTACCCCAGTACTTTAGGACGTTGCATTCCTCTTGGTGGGGATTATGGAGAGCGTGGCCTAGACCGGTGCATTTCCGGTGGCACTGTCTCTCAGGATGGAGGAGGATCACAGACTCCCACTACTCACACTTCGAAGTAGATGGCTCCCATATCTCAAACTCCGGCAGTTCTGCCAGTTGAGTAGTTCAGCCTATTGTTGGTACACATACATGGGAGAGGCTCGTGATGTCTTCTGAGGGATTGATGAGATTGGACAAGTTCACAAAGCTCTTTCCTATAGTGCTGTAATCTGGGCCAGGCCTGGGCCAAACGGGCAGGGCTAAATGGGTCCGGGTTCAGGCAGGCTTGGGTCAGGAGGGCCTGGGCCCAACAGTCCTAATGGGTGGAACCGGCCCATTGTGGGCCTAAGCCCACATGGGCCCGGTCTAAGTGGGCCGGTTCACAATTTCTTTGCTGAAGGCGCTGTTAAGCCCTAAGTTTGAATTCCAATTTAATTGCCCTTATTCCGAAAGTCTAAAGTCCTTCCAATTTTCACCAATTCCGACCTACCTTTATTTATGGGATATTTGAAGGAGAGCTTTGTAACTTTTTCTATAAAATTCTCTCTAGCTCGAAGAATTAGTTTGATTCTCCCTATAAAAATAGTTAAGGAAAAAGGGGCGCTTTTGTTAAAGGACTCACTATTGTAGAGAAGATCTCCTTGGCTCACGAGGTGGCTTTAAGTGACAGGGGATTTTAACCTAAAGACAACATAGGAGGGAGGGGGGTCAAAAGAAAGTCAGGATATGTTTTGGATCGAATGGGCTTTTGTGATAAATGGCGGAATTTGATACATGGATGTTTATGTAATGAAGACTTTGGAGTGCTTGTGGATGGTGGGGGCCTAAACGATCCGGGCTATTTTTTAATTTTTTTTTTTTATCTAAGGAAATTTCTTGTAAATCTTGTGACATAAATCTTGTAATTCAAATTTAAAACACAAAAACAGTAAAGATATATTCAAACTTGCACTAAAAAGTCCAAACGGTTAGTTTTTGAAATTATAGCCGTTGGCTATTTTTAAGAAAATAATTTTTTTTATGTAATTATATTATATTATCTAAGGTAATTTATTGTAAATTATATTATATAATTATGACTTATGTCTTGTAATTCAAGTTTAAACACAAAAAAAAAATATAAACAAATATTCAAGGAAATGTCTTATAATTTTTATTAATACGACATTTAATAAAATGACAATATCTTTCGTAGTCTTCCTCCCCCCAATGAAATGAGCACAACAAGGTACTAATACCACCACTAAAAGGAAAAAAACTAATCAAGATGTGTCAAAATACAAGTTACATATTAATCTACATATTATCTCTAACAAATTTCATAAATCCTTCAAAGTTCGGAGGAATTTCCGTTGGTGGTGGCGGAAAGAAGCTTGTTCATCACCGCTTCCGGGTGAAGCAGCATCCTCCGCAAGTTCCGCTAGAATTTCTTCATAAGCTTCGTCTATCTCCGGTTGTGATTCAAGTAGTCCAAAATTTCTTCTTTCTGAACGGATCCAATCTCTGAAGAGTACTGATTTTTCCAAGCTCTCCCTCATAGACGCTCTATGATCACCGATTTGAAGTCTCGCTTGACTGAAAGCGCTCTC
>ML412399.1:0-11209 GCA_005239525.1 Nicotiana knightiana | reverse complement strand
CATATTCCTCAGTTGAAAGTGGTAAAGCATTATAAATTTGAGTATACCAATAGTGAGGACCTCATAATTTCATGGTAGGATTTAACATGGTTGCAACACCATAAAGAGGGGGGATAGAGAAAAAATATTTTTTAAAATTATCTTTCATATCATCAATAGCACATTGGTAAACTATCCCACCCTCTGAAAATTGAGTAAATAATTCTGCAAGTGATGAAATATAAACTAAACAGTTAGAAATAGTAGCATAATATTGCCCAGATAATTCATTTGTAGCAACATGAAAATGTTCTAAAAAATCTAGAAGATTTTTAACATTAGCCCAATATTGATTTGTAAGGTGCTCATCATCATCATCATCATCACCACCACCTACACGAGCATTATAGGTTATTATTGGGTTTCTATATTCATATGCAACAACTAAACTTTCATACAAGTAATTCCACCTAGTCGGACAAGGTTTAGGAACCTTTCTTTCTCTAAGGCCAAATTCATCACATTTTTTATAATATTCTCTAACTCTACTTCTACTCTTTGAATAAAAAAGCCAATGAAGAGCGAATTTAACCTTTAAAATTTCAGCATTTAAAGTTTTCAAACCATCACCGACGATTAAATGGTAAATATGACAAATACATCTAACATGAAAAATATTACTAAATGCAGGACTTAGTATAGTTGTAAGAAAGCCTATAGCATTACTGTTACTAGAAGCATTATCTACNAATATCTGCAACTGTCTTAGCAATAAACTTACCTGTGTGACTTGAAGTAATTATTCTATAAGCAATAATGCGTTTTTGCATTATCCAGTCCTCATCAATCCAATGAGTGGTAACAGTAAGATAATCACAGTCATTATCACTCCTACCAATATCAGTAGTAGTAGAAACACGATTACTAATATGAGTAAATAAATAACGCAAATACTGTTCATATTCATGTTTATATTTATAAATATCAGCCCTTACGGTTGTGCGAGGCCATTCTTTATAAGTAGGATTATAAATTCTTCTAATATAATGAACAAAGTGAGGGTTATAGGGAAAACTATATGGTAAGCACATAACAGTAACTATTTTTGCCAATTCTTCACGATCTTTATTTGGATCGTAATACAAAATGCCACCATAACAGTGTTAATTCCCGGTTGAACTAGATTCGAACTGGTACTAGTGTTAATTCCCTGGGTACCTACACTTGTCTCCTCTTGCCTAGCTTTCATTTGAAGTAATCTAGTTTTATCATTAGGGTGTTTCATTATGTGTTTGGTCAAACTACCTGTACCGCCACGGTCTCTAGTAAATTTATGAGACATCAAGACCCCACAAGTTTTTCACTTAGCCTTATTTTGATCTCTTAGTTGAGTAAAAAAGTGCCAAACAAGATATGTTTGGACCGTTTAGAAGGTTGCCTATTAAAAGTAGGGGTAACTACAGGAGGGTCAGCCGGGGCATCATTTGGATTATTATCAGTTTGGTTAGCAACAGGACTAGTAGGTGTATCATCTAAATCCGATTGCGTTTTATCTAAATCAATATTTTCCTCTGGAATACCATAAAGAACATTCATATATTCATCATTTATTTGTGAACCTGGTGTAAGATCATGTATAAATTGACTATCGGTAAATTAAAAACAAGGGTTATCACTATCAAGAATAACAAGTGGAGGAGGACGGGTAACAGGTCTAGGTCGGGGAGCCGGGGCCGGGGTAGTAGTAGTAGCTTGCCTACTAGATTCACCAATTTTAGATTTTCCCTTACCACCAAACATTTTTTTCAAAGAAAAGTCCATATTAATTTTAAGGAAAACAAATTAAACAAACAAAACTATAATATTAAAACTTAAGAGTTGGAACGAGTTTACCGAATTGACGAACAACTTCTTGAAAATTGTATAATGTTGAAGACTTGAAGATTGAATACTTCAATTCACCAACTTCATAATTTTTCACAAATTGCAATAATAAAGTAAGTAATTATAGAAGAAAATTAGAGAGAAACTGAGAGAGATTGATGATTTTGTGAGTAAAAATGAAAGAATGAGGAGGTATTTATAGTTGAGAATAGGGAAAAAGTATAATTATAAAAAGTTTGGGGTTAAAACAAAGTTTGGGGGCCAAATGGCTATTTTTAAAAATGCCAAACGGCTAAAATTAAAGGGCCAACGGCTAGATTTTAAAATTCTGACCGTTTTTTTAAAAGTAGTCGTTGGGCCCGTTTGGCCTAGTTGAACTGGCCCAGGCCCGCCTGCCGGTCCCGGGCTAAACGGGCCAGGGCTCCGGTTCCTACCCCCAAGCCCACCCCATATGGGCTCACAGGCCCGCCAAGACTGGACCCGTCACGGGCCGGCCCGTTTAGCCCATAAGCCCACATGGGCTGCGGGCCCAGCCCACCTGCCAGCCTTACTTTCCTATTCATTTTAGTGGTGCACATTTTGAGGACCCACAGGATTATTTGGACCGTTGCCACGAGGTGTTGTGCCACATGGGTATTGTTGTTTCCAATGGGGTTGACTTTGCAGTGTTCTAGATGACTGATTTTTCCAAGATGTGGTGCTAGGATTATGTGAGGAGCAGACCAGTAGGTTCACCACCACACACTTGGGATCAGCTTTTTCAGTTGTTTCTGGAGAAGTTCATTCCTTTCACTCTAAGAGAGGAGTACCGCAGGCAGTTCGAGCACCTTCAGTAGGGTAGAATGACTATTACCCATTATGAGACTCAATTTGTGGACCTAGCTTGCCTTGCAGTTATCTTACTCCCTACAGAGAGGGAGAGAGTGAGGAGATTCATTGATGGACTTACTTTCTGTCACGATCCAAAATCCACCTAGTCGTGATGGCACCTAATCTAACCCGTCAGGTAAGCCAATTAACAACTATCCAATTTAATGAGATTTATTAAGATAAGAAATAATAATACACCACTTTTATACAAAAAAACAATTCCAAGGACTGGCAGTACAAATCATGAGCTTCTAAGATTAGAATTTACAAAGATGGTATGAAACAAATGCATCATCTGTTCGAAATGTACATAAACGAATTTTTATAAATCTAAGGCTACCACGAACAAGAGGCAGCTACAATCGGAACGCAGATGCGTCTTCAAATCCAGCTCCCGTCGATTACAACAACATCAACATCCAATATTTGCATGCAAGGTGCAGAAGTGTAGAATGAGTACAACCGACCCCATGTACTTAATAAGTAACAATCCTAATCTTAGGTTGAAAGTAGTGACAAGCTGGAACACAGGTCAGGGGTCCAACACCAATAGCCAACAATAGTTTATAACAACATAATGGAAGTAATAAAAGAGTAGCTACGAGATAAAATGCTCAGCTCATCCACAGTTCCAGAAAATAAGCCTGCTTTTCAAGTAAATCAGTGAAAACCCAAATCATTTACTGAAATCACCAAAGTATGAGTACGTTTTGTAAAACTGTGGTCTTTTCCCAAAAAAATTTCAACAACAGATAAGATGCTTCATTTTCAATGGCATGGGGAAAATACATCTATGCCTACATGTCAATGAGTATGTGAAGTCATGAATGACGCAATATCGTACAACATGAGGAAAATGCATATTTATGCCTGTATGTCAGGTGTGTATGTCAATGCGATGCAACTTGCTGATAAAACTATACACATACTCTTAGAGTATCAATTCATTCAGTCCTCCTAGTCATTTAGTCATCCCAGTCACTCAGTCCTCACAATCACTCAATCTTCCCAATTGCTCGGTCACTCGCACTCAGTAGGTACCTGCGCTCACTGGGGTGTGTACAGACTGCGAAGGGGCTCCTTCAGCCCAAGCACTATAACAAGACAATCATGACATAAATCAATAAAATATCTTACGACGTGCAACCCGATCCCATAAATATCCTCACCATCAGGCCCTCGGCCTCACTCAGTCATCAATCTCTCCAGTCTCTCGGGCTAACAATGTCATGAAAATCAGCCCAAAAATGATGATGTGATGTATCAATAAATGTGACAGAGACTGAGATATGATATGCAAATGAATGCGTATGACTGAGTATGTAATTGCAATGTAAGCAAATAATTCAGCAGCAGCAATGACCTCGGTGGGTCCCAACAGATAAGCTTGTGGCCTAGACATGGTTTCTAGCATGAATCACAGCCCAAAAGCTCTAGTACTTATAGATTTCATGGTTACAAATAAGATCCGGTAACTACACAGTACCATAGAAATAACGGTGTAACAATACACATAGTGGATTCCAACACGCCCGTCACCTAACATGTGCGTCACCTCAACACCAAACACATAACACGTAATTCGGGGTTTCATACCCTCAACACCAAGTTTAGAAGTGTTACTTACTTCGGACAAGCCAAATCCAATACCGAGCAGGCCAAGCGATGCTCCAAAAATGCCATCCCGCATGTACCGACCTCCGAACGGCTCAAAACTATCCAAAATCAACTCAAATACATCAATTAATGCCTAAGATAACAATTCCAAATGATAAAGGTCGAATCTTTAATCAAAAGTCCAAAATCGACCCAAAAGCCCAACCCGATCCCGTGCCTCGGAACCCGATAAAACTCATAAAAGATGACAAATCATTCAATTATGTGTCCAACCATAGTAGTTTCACACAAATTCGACTCTGAATCAACGTTCAAAACTCAAAAATTCACTTTATGAAGTTATAGACAAAAATCCCCAATGTTTCTTTAAAATACATCAACCAATTGCCAAAAATGAAGATGGAATCATGAAATAAAATCAAAACCAAGTGTAGAACACTTACCCCAATCCTTGTGATAATTTATTTTTTTCAAAAGTCGCCTCAATCTGATTCCCCAATCTCAAATTATGATAAAAAAACAAAAACCTCAATTTATAGCTTTCTGCCCAACATTTTCGCTTTTTCAAACTAATTAGCCGCTACTACAGCGTCGCTTATGTGGAACCAGATGAGAACTCGACCCTCTCACCTGCAGACAAAATATCTGCTTCTGTATCATCGCAGGTGCGAGCCACCATCTACACCTGCGCGATACCTCGCTCCTACGCTCCATCACTTCGCACTTGCGCATCTGCATATGCGCTCCAAATCTCCGCTTCTGCGGTCTTCCTCTCCCCAGCTTATTCTCACTTATGTGATGGACAACCCGCATCTAAGAAGTCACTTCTGCAACCAAGACTCCGCAGATGCGGCTACACCAGTACCATCAACTCTTCAACAAGGCAACAAGAGGAAAAATAATTCGAACCACGTCCGAAAATCTTCCGAGCCACTCGAGACCCCGTCCGAATATACCAACTAGTCCAATAACATAACACGGACCTACTTGAGGCCTCAAATCATGCACAACAACATTGGAACGATGAATCACACATCAATCCGCACTAGAATGAACTTTGAACTTTGAACTTCCAAAACTCGCGCCGAAACATATCAAATCAACTCGGAATGAACTCAAATTTTGCATAATAGTCCCAAATGACATAACGAAGAAATTCCAATTTCTGAAAATAAAATCTAAACCTGATATCTTTAAATTCAACTCCCGGTCAAACTTGTGGACTTTCCAAGCCTTCAATTTCTAACTTTCGCCAATTTGTGCCAAAACCTTCTAGAAATGTCAAAATGTAAATCCGGTCATATGCCTGAGTCGAAAATCACCATCCGGGCCTAACGGAACCAACAAAACTCCATTTTGGGGTCAAATTCAAAAAAGTCAAACATGGTCAACTCTTCCAACTTAAAGCTTCAACAATTAAATTCATTCTTCCAAATCGATTTCGAATAACCCGAAAACCCAAACCGACGATTCACACAAGTCATAATACATAATACGATGCTGATCAAGACTTCAAATAGCTGAACGGGATGGAAATGCTCAAAACGACTGGTCAGGTCGTTACACTTGATATTTTTTCAAGAGGGCCATAGAGATTGCTAGATGGATCAAGATAATTCGCGGTCAGGGTAAGGAGGCGGTATCTAAGAATAGGACTCATCATTTTGGTGATTTCAGTGAGGTAGAGGTTCGTTTGGTAGAGGCCATCCTCCCAGGCCAATTCAGTCAGCACTCCAAGCATCCCATAGTGCTTCAGGCAGCCACGGTTCTTATGGGTATCATCTTAAGCAGCTAGCCTATAGTGTACCTTAGCTCCTTTTAATGCACCTCCGATTAAGAGTTCTCAGAGTGGTAATTTTGGGATATAGGGTCAGTTCTAGGGTTAGCATCCACAACATCCAAGGACATGTTATACTTGTGAAGATCGAGGCACGTCATGAGATTTTTCCCTAGGTCACAAGGCGACATGCCAAAGTAGGGTTCTCGTGCCATAATTCCGGTACCTGTTGCTCCATCGGCCGCTTAGCCAGTTAGAGGCGGGGGTCAGACGGCTAAAGGTGGAGGTCAGGCCATTAGAGGTGGAGATCATACCATTAGAGGTAGAGGCGATCCATCTAGAGGTCGTCCGAGAGGCGGAGGTCAGAGTGGTAGGGCCCAACCCCGTTTTATGCATTTCCAGCTAGGCTTGAGGCAGAGTCATCTTATGCCGTTATCATATGTATTGTTCTATTTTACCATAGAGATGGCTTAATTTTATTTGATCCGGACTCCACTTGTCCATACATGTCATCCATTTTGCTTCATATCTGGTTATGCCTCATGATTCATTGAGCGCTCATGTGTATGTGTCCACTTTGTGGGAGATTCTATTGTAGTAGACTCTGTTTATCGCTCGTATGTGGTTTCTATGGGGAGATATGAGACTAGGGTATATCTTCTACTTCTTGATACGGTGGACTTTGATGTTATCTTGGGCATAGATTGGCTGCCACTTTATCATGCTATTTTGGACTGTCACGTTAAGATGCTCACCTTATCCATGTCGGGGTTTCCCGGATTAGAGTACAGGAGGACTCCTAGCCATTTTACTATTAGGATTATTACTTACGTGAAGGCTCGATGTATAGTCGAGAAGGGATGTCTAGCATATTTAGCCTATACCCGTGATCCTAGTGCGGAGGTTCCTTCCATGGATTCAATACCAGTTGTGCGCGAGTTTCCAGAGTTGTTTCCTACAGATTTATCGAGGTTTTCACCTGATAGGGATATGGATTTTTTCATTGACTTGGTTCCGGGCACCCATCCAATTTCTAATATACCATATCGTATGGCCCTAGTTGAATTGAAGGAATTGAAGGAGAAATTGCAGGATTTTTCTAGACAAGGGATTCATTAGACCTAATGTCTCTCCTTTGTCGATGATTGGTGACTTATTTGATTAGCTTCAGGGTGAAAAGTGTTTTTGAAGATTTATTTTAGATATGGCTACCATCAGTTGAATATTAAAGAATCAAATGTCCCTAAAGCAACTTTTCAGACTCAGTATGGTCACTATGAGTTCTTAATGATGTCATTTGGCTTAATAAATGCCGCAACAACATTTATAGATTTGATGAACCGGGTGTTCAAGACTTATTTGGACTCTTTTGTGATCATTTTCATTGATGAAATCTTGGTTTACTCTGGCAGTCGAGAGGAGCACGAGCAGCATCTTCGGATCGCTCTTCAGACTCTCAGAGATAGTCAATTATATGCCAAGTTTTCCAAGTGTTAGTTCTTGTTGGACTCAGTTGCCATTTTAGTCCATGTTGTATCTTATGAGGTCATTAAGGTGGATCCTAAGATAATTGAGGCAGTTTGGAATTGGCCTAGACCTACTTCAGCTATAGAGATCCGTAGCTTCCTGAGTTTGGCGGATTATTATCATTGGTTCATGGAGGGGTCTTCATTTGTCTCATCCCCATTGACCAAGTTGACCTAGAATGGTGCTTTATTCAGATGGTCCGACGAGTGCAAGCTGATCTTCCAGAAGCTCAAGATTGCTTTGACTACAGCCTTAGTGTTGGTGTTGCCTATAGGCTCAGGATCTTATAACGTGTATTGTGATGCATCGTGTATTGAGCTTGGTGTAGTATTGATCCAGGATGGTAGGGTGATTGCTTACGCATCTCGGCAGTTGAAGGTTTATGAGAAGAATTACCTTTTTCATGACTTAGAGTTGGCAGCCATTGTTCACACACTGAGGATTTGGAGGCACTATCTGTACGACGTTCATTGTGAGGTCTTTACCGACCATCAGAGTCTCCAACACCTGTTCAATAAGAAAGACCTTAATTTGCGGCAACGGAGATAGTTAGAGTAGTTGAAAGAGTATGATATCACCATATTATATCATCCAACCTGGGTTAATGCAGTAGCCGATGCATTGAGTAGGAAGGCGAAGAGTATCAGTAGTTTGGCATATCTATCGGTAGCAAAGAGGCCACTAGCGATGGATATTCCAGTTTTAGCCAACCGATTTGTAAGATTAGATGTTTGGAGCCTAGCGGTGTTCTTTCTTGTGTTGTGTAACAATCTTCGTTGTTGGAGCATATCAAGGCTCGCCATTTTGATTATCCTCACTTGTTGATATTGAAGGATATGGTACAGCGGAGTGGTGCCAAGGATGTTGTGATCGGTGATGATGGTGTTATACGGCTCCAAGTCCAACTTTGTGGTCCAAATGTTGACGGGTTAAGAGATTTGATCCTTGAAGAGACGTAAAGTTTGCGCTATTCTATTCACCTAGATGCCACGAGGATATACCGTGACTTGAAACATCACTACTGGTGGTGGAGAATGAAGAAAGACAATATTGCTTATGTATCGTTGTGCTTGAATTGTCAACAGGTGAAGTATGAACGTCAAAAATTGGGTGGACTGACTCAGAGATTTGAGATACCAGAGTGGAAGTGGGAGCGCATCAATATGGATTTTGTGGTAGGCTTGGCATGGACCTTGAAAAAATATGATGCAGTCTGGGTCATTGAGGACCGGTTGACTAAGTTCGGTCACTTCATTCTGGTGGCAGCTACCTATTCTTTAGAGAGGTTAGGTTAGATTACATCCATGAGATTATCCTCCTACACAACATTCCTATTTCCAACATTTCTGATTGAGGCACGCACTTCACATCGCATTTCTTGGGCCGTGGAGTGTGATTTGGGAACGCAAGTTGAAATGAGCACAACATTTTATCCTCAGATGGACGGACAATCCGAGCGCACTATTCATATTTTAGAGGTCATGTTACGTGCGTGTGTTATGGATTTCGGAGGTTCATGGGACCAGTTCTTACCTCTTGTAGAGTTCACCTACAACAATCGCTATCAGTAAAGTATTCCGATAGCACCGTATGAGGCCTTATATGGGAGGCAATGTCGCTCAAAGATTTTTGGTTTGATCCCGGAGAGGCTAGGTTGTTGGGCACTGACTTGGTCCATGATTCTATGGAGAAGGTTGTTGATTCGGGATTGACTGCGTACAACTCAATCTAGGCAGAAGAGCTGTGCAGATCGGAAGGTTTGGGATGTAGCTTATATGGCGGGAGAGAGGGTTTTGCTTAGAGTTTCACCCATGAAGGGTGAGATGAGGTTCGGGAATAAGGGCAACTTGATCCCTAGATATATTGATATGTTCGAGATCCTTGAGAGAGTTAGGGGGGTTGCCTACAGACTTGCATTGCCTCCTAGCCTATCAGTAGTACATCCGGTATTCCATGTTTCCATGATTAGGAATTACCATGAGGATAAATCGCATGTTTTGGACTTCAGCACGGTTCATCTTGATGAGAATTTAGCCTATGAGGAGGAGCCGATGGCTATTCTAGCCCGGCAGGTTCAATAGTTGAGGTCTAAGAGCTTTCCTTATGTAAAAGTGCAATGGAGAAGTCAGCCGATTGAGGCACCTACGTGGGAGTCCAATTCCGATATGCAGAGTGGATACCCACACTTTTTTACCAATCCAGGTACTTTTCTATGTCCGTTCGAGGACAAATGTTTCTTTTAGAGGTGGAGAATGTGACGACCCGATAGGTCGTTTTGAGTACTAGACTTTATTTATTTATTTTGAGACCTTTAATAGCTCCATTTGATGTCTCGATTTGCGTGTGCAATTGGTGTCTTTTTCCGAAAAGTGTTATGTAAAAATTAGAAGAGAATATTATTTTTGGACTTAAAAATAATATGAGTTGACTATGGTTGACATTTTATGTAACAACCCCGGATTACTATTTTGACGATCCCAATGGGTCGGTATAGTGATTTTGGACTTGGGTGTATGCCCAGAATTAAATTCGGAGGTCCCTAGGTTAATTTAACTTATTTTGCCGAAAGCTAGTAATTTGAAGGTTCAAAAATTTCCTAGGGTTGACCGTAGGTTGTCTTTAGAATTACCGGGTTCGGATTTTAGTTCCAGTACTAGGTATAGGTCCATTTTTCTATTGAAACTTGTCTGCAAAATTTGAAGCAAATCGGAGTTGGTTTGATAGGATTCAGACACTTGGTTGTGATTTTAAAGGTTCTTGAGTTTTCTTTAAAATCTCATGCATTTTAATGTATGATTCATAGTTAGAGATGTTATTTTGGTGTTTTGATCATGTGAGAGAGTTTGAATGATGTTATTACACTTGTGTGTATGTATGGTTTAGAGCCCGAGGGGCTCGGGTGAGTTTTAAATAGGCTACGGACCATTTCGGACTTAAGAGATTGCTGGGTTTAGCATTTTCTGGTGTCTGGTGTGATGTGCTTTGCAATCGCAAAGCTACTATCGCGATCGGGAAGGGGAATTTGGTTTGGGGTGGAATTGTTCTTTGCGAATGCGGGGACGGGGTCGCGAACGCGAAGTAGTGAGGGGCTTATCGTTCACGAATGCGATCGTCCTCTCGCGAACCGGAAGCTTTGTGGGGACCTGGGGCAAGGCTGGAATGTTACTCTTCACGAACGCGATCATTGCCTCGCGAACGCGAAGGTAGGGGGAATAAGCCTTCATGAAAGCAAAGGGTTCCTCACGATCGTGATGGCCATTTGGTTAGTGATTCTTCGTGAACGCATCAGGTGCTTCGGGAACGCGAAGAACAACTCAAGCCCAGTATTAAAGAATCTAAAAATCGGTATTTTCACCATTTTTAAGTTTTATCTCGGCCTAGAGGCGATTCTGAAGAGATTTTTCATCCCAACTTCATTGGTTAGTAAATTTTAACTTGTTTTATTATATTTTCATAAAAATCCATTGATTTTAACCTTTAATCTAGAATTTTTGTCACACCTCCTTTTTTCCCGAAAGGGTGCGTTTTTCCACTTTAAGTGACATTATTCGATTT
>ML412397.1:0-10163 GCA_005239525.1 Nicotiana knightiana | reverse complement strand
CCCCCTGGCGTTAGGGCTCTAACGCCTGGCTAAGGCCAGGCTGGGTCATGCTGTTTGGCTCTGTCGCCCGGCTATCGTCCGGGCGTCCCCTTTCGCGTATTTTCCGACGTATTTGCATCCGTTTAGCCCCGTTTCCATTTCCAATTCACCTACACATAAAATAAATCCTATTAGGCACATACGACGTGTATTTTATCATTAAAGCTCATAAAATGCAAGGTATATAATGCTTAAAATCATGAATTCTAGCCACTCATCAGCGCCCACCGTGGGGCTAAGGATAATAGTGATTTTTCAGTGTTAATTCTGGTATAACACATCGTTTACGCTTGTTTCTTGTCAAGAATTTTGTTTTCAGGATAAATCATGTCAAACTCACAAAACACAAATACACATGGTAGCAATGTCCTGGGACTCCACGAGGAGAACGGGAATGTAGTTGCTCCATGAGTCGAGGTCCCAGAAGCTGGTCTCGAAGGAGCGCCACCCGCTAACCCGGTCGACGTCAATTCACATATTGCTTTGAATGCAGATTTAGGTGGAGACCCCGATGAAAGCGTAGGTAGAGAAGGTTGGACCGATAGTCGAGGTACCCAGGGCAGAGAAGACAACGGTGTTACTCTACAAGTCATATTTGAAATGCTGCAAGACCAACAAAATGCTATTGCCCAATCGTAAAATCAGCACCAAACTCCGAATAGGATCGCGCAAGAGGCTACTCGCCGTACCGAGCCAGTGTCTGAAAGATCAGGTGACCATACTTCGACAACCGACCCTGTTGTAATGAGAATGCTCGAGGATCTCACTAAAAGGATAGAGTCGGGGGATAAAAAGATTGAAGCCAACGATAAAAAGGTGGAAACCTATAATCTCGAGTTGATCATATTCCAGGGGCACCACCGATCATAACGGGAATAGACTCCAAGAAATTTGTACAAAAGCCATTTCCTCCAAGTGCGGCTCCAAAGCCCATACAGAAGAAATTCAGGATGCCCGATATACCAAAAGATAACGGGACCTCGAAACCCAACGAGCATGTTGCCTCTTATACATGCGGTATTAAGGGAAATGATTTAGAAGATGATGAAATCGAGTCAGTCCTACTGAAGAAATTCGGGGAGACCCTATCCAAAGGAGCCATGATTTGGTATCACAACATGCCTCTGAACTCTATCGTTTCATTCTCCATGTTGGCAGACTCATTTGTAAAGGCACACGCTGGAGCTATAAAAGTTGCGACAAGAAAATCAGACCTCTTCAAGGTAAGGCAAAGGGAAAACGAGATGCTACGAGAATTTGTATCCCGATTCCAAATGGAACGTATGGAGTTGCCACCGGTTACCGACGACTGGGCTGTTCAAGCTTTCACACAGGGACTAAATGAGAGAAGCTCAATTGCATCACGCCAGCTGAAACAAAATTTGATAGTATACCCGGCTGTAACTTGGGCGGACGTTCATAACGGGTACCGGCCGAAGATAAGAGTTGAGGATGATCAATTGGGAGCCCTCTCAGGATCAGTGCACCCGATCTAGTCGACAGGTAAGAACCAAAGGGATTTTGACAGAGAATCGAGACCAACCAAAGATTGATATCATCCATACGTTACAGATAGAAGAAACAGCCACGCGGGACGCAACTCCACTCGTAATGATCGAAGGGGAGACCGAGGACATAATCCTCGGGAACTCATGAGAAATACTGGATTCGACAAGTACGCAGGTCCTACGGAAGCACCTCGATTATCTAAATATAACTTCAGTGTCGATGCCTTGGATATCGTATCATCCATTGGAAGGATTAAAGACACTAGGTGGCCGAGACCGATACAGGTCGATCCTTCTTAGAGAAATTCGAACTTGATGTGCAAGTACCATGGCACACATGGCCACAGAACCGAAGACCGCAGACAATTGAGAGAAGAAGTAGCTCGGTTATTTAATGAGGGTCATCTTAGATAATTCCCCATTTACAGAGCCAAAAATCACTACAGGGAGAGAGACGCCAACAAAAAGAATGAGAAAGAAAAACCTCAGCATGTTATCCACTTGATCGTCGGCGGAGTCGACATCCCGCAGGGACCTTTTTTAAATGTACTTGAGTATCGATTACAGGGAGAAACAAACTCAAGATTACATGCCCGAAGGCACCCACATTCAACGACGAGGAGGCAGAAGGCCTTTCCTAACCGCACAACGATGCCCTGGTAATTTATCTTGTTAAATAAAGTTCGAGTTAAACGTGTTCTTTTAGATTTAGGTAGCTCGGCAAATATAATCAGGTCGAGGGTTGTAGAACAGCTCGGCCTATCTGATCAAATTGTACCTGCATCTGAAGTCCTGAACGACTTCAACATGGCCAGCGAAACAACAAAAAGAGAAATAATCCTACCAGTAAACGTAGTTGGGACCATCCAGGATACGGAGTTTCACGTCATCGAAGGCGACATGAGGTATAACGCATTGCTCGGGAGGCTATGGATCCATAACATGAGGTAGTACCATCGACCCTTCACTAAATGATAAAGATCCCAACCGAGGATGGGGTGAAAATAATTTACGGGGAACAACACGCTGCAAAGGAAATGTTTGCAGTCGACGGGGTGACACCTATACCGGCTTCCTCGACTACAAAAAAAGAAACTCAAAGATAAGCAAGTAGCCAAATAGAAATTAACCCCCCAGCCTCGACCGAATCATACAAATAGGTAATCCAAGGTGATGAAGAGGATTTTCTCACTCCTCGAACCTTCATCGCCCCCGAAGAATCGGATGCAACTAATTCCACGATCCAAGAGCTGGAACAGGTGATACTCATCAAGTATCTACTCGAACGCAAGGTATACCTGAGAACGGGGTTAACCCCCGAACTCAGGAAAAAACACATTCAATTTCTTATTTATACCATGGATTGCTTTGCATGGTCCCATCTAGATATGACACGAATCCCTCCCGAGGTTACAATTCATCGGTTGAGCCTAGACCCCAAGTTCAGACCGATAAAGCAGAAGAGAAGGCCTCAGTCCGAGGTGAAGCACGCCTTCATAAAATAAGAGATAAGAAAACTCCTAAAAATAGGTTCCATTCGGGAAGTCAAATATCCCGAGTGGTTAGCCAACGTAGTTGTAGTCCCCAAAAAGGGGAACAAGCTTAGGATGTGTGTAGATTATAAGGATATAAATAAAGCATGTCCAAAGGACTCTTTCCCTTTGCCTAACATCGATCGAATGATCGACGCCACGGTTGGTTACGAGATACTCACTATTCTCGACGCCTGCTCTAGGTACAACCAAATTCAAATGAACCCAGAAGATTAGGAAAAAACCTCTTTTATCACTAAGTATGGAACCTAGTGCTATAACGTAATGCCCTTTGGGATGAAAACTGCGAGGCTACATATCAACGCCTAGTTAACAAAATGTTTGAAGAACAGATGGGAAAATCAATGGAGGTTTACATTGACGACATGTTAGTTAAGTCCTTGCGCGCAGAGGAACATTTGACTCATTTATAGGAAACCTTCGAATCTTGAGGAAGTACAACATGAAACTCAACACCGAGATGTATGCCTTAGGGGTCGTCTCGGGTAAATTTCTCGGCTTCATGGTGTCAAATCCGGTGATCGAGATCAACCCCGACAAAATCAAAGCCATCGAGGACATTGTCGTTGTTGACATTGTGAAAGCCGTTCAGAGGCTAACCGGATGGGTAACATCCCTAAGACGGTTCATTTCTAGGTCATCAGGTTGGAGCCACATGTTCTTCTCCTTGCTTAAGAAGAAAAATGATTTTACGTGGACTCCGAAATGTCAGCAAGCGCTGGAGGAGTTGAAACGGTACCTATCGAGCCCACATTTTCTCCACACCCCAAAGGCAGATGAAAAGCTATACCTATATCTGGATATGTCCGAGGTAGCGGTAAGTGGAGTGCTAGTCAAAGAAGAACAAGGTATGCAGTTTTCAATCTATTACGTAAGTCAAACTTTAGGAGATGCTGAAACCAGATATCCGCACCTAGAGAAGTTAGCACTTGCATTAATAAGCGCATCTAGAAAAATAAAACCATATTTTCAGTGTCATCCCATATGTGTCATCACCATATATCCCCTTCAAAATATATTGCATTAGCCCGAGCTATCAAGCCGATTGGCCAAATGGGTCGTCGACCTTAGCGGGTAGGATATTGAATATCAGCCTCATATGGCCATCAAGTCTCAAATATGTTCATGGCAGACTTTTCGCCAACCCTCGTACCCGAAGTGGCTCGAAATCAAGAAGCAAGGGCGCAACAGTTGCGCGAAGTTGTTGTTCATCCCTTCCCGATCATTTTCTTCTGACTATCTGTTTTTAGCCAAACTACTAGCTTTCTGCTGAAATCGGGAACCTCATCAGGGGTATAGACCCTCTTCATGGACGGAGCTTTGAATGTGAAAGGGTCCGGACTTGTTATTGCTTTGAAACCTCCTATGGGAAATATTATTAGATAATCAATTAAAGCTGCTAACCTGACTAACAACGAGGTCGAGTATGAGGCTATGATCGCAGGTCTTGAACTAGACAAGAACTTGGGAGTGGAAGTCATTGAAGCTAAATATGACTCCCTACTGGTAGTTAACCAGGTTAACGACACCTTTAAAGTACGAGAAGATAGGATGTAAAGATACTTAGACAAGTTGCATATCACTTTGCACCGCTTCAAAGACTGGACTCTGCAGCATGTACCTTGGGACTAGAATACCGAGGCTGGTGCACTCACCAACTTAGGATCGTCAGTCGGTGAAGATGAAATTAACTCGGGGACTATCGTCCTGCTCTCGTGGTCAGTAATCGAGGAAGGGCACGCCGAAATAAATTCTACAAGCTTAACCTGGGATTGGAGGAACAAGTATGTTTAATACTTGAAGAACGGGAAGCTACCCTCAGACCCCAAGGAATCAAGGAACTTACAAACTAAGGCAGCTCGGTTCACATTAGACGAGGACGGAATGTTATACATAAGGTCGTTCGATGGTCCATTGGCCGTATGCCTGGGGCCGGGAGATACCGACTATGTTTGACGATAAGTCTATGAAGGCACTTGTGGAAACCATTCTGGCGCCGAGTCACTAGTTTGAAAGGTCATCAGAGCAAGATACTATTTGGATAGCATGGAGAAGGACGCTGAGGAGTTCGTTCGAAAATGCGATAAATGTCAAAGATTCGCACCAATGATTCATCAGCCCGGTGAACAGCTCTACTCGGTCCTATCCCCGTGTCCATTCATGAATTTAGGGATGGACATCGTCGGCCCTCTACCATCGGCCCCAGGTAAAGTCAGATTCATATTGTTTATGACTGACTATTTCTCTAAATGGATTGAAGCGCATGCCTTTGAAATATTTAGGGAAAAAGAAGTGATCGACTTCATATGGGATCACATTGCATGACGATTTGGGATACCTCCTGAGATAGTGTGTGATAATGGCAAACAGTTCATCGGAAGTAAGGTAACAATATTCCTTGAAGACCACAAAATAAAGAGAATATTATTGACACTATATCACCCTAGCGGAAACGGACAGGCCGAATCAACAAATAAAACTATCATCCAAAACTTGAAGAAAAGGCTAAACGAAGCCAAATAGAAATGCAGAGAAAAGTTCCTCGAGGTTCTATGGGAATATAGAACGACATTGAAATCCAGCACCGGGGCAACCCCGTTTTCTTTGGTCTTTGGCTCCGAAGCCTTAATACCTGTCGAAGTCGGGGGGCCCAGCGCCAGATTTTGACATACAATGGAAGAATCAAACCGCGAGGCAATGAATATCAGCCTCGAATTATTGGACGAGAGATGAGAAGCAACGCTCGTTAGAATGGCCGCCCAAAAACAACGAATCGGGAGATACTATAATAGAAGAATCAATCTTCGGCACTTCAAAGTCGGAGAATTGGTCTTAAGGTAAATCACAATCAACACTCGAGACCCTAATGAAGGAAAACTCGGTCCTAACTGGGAAAGACCCTATCAGATACTCGACATAGTCGGTAAGGGTCGTACAAGGTCGGAACAACGGACGGTGAGCCATTGTCAAACAATTGGAACATATCACTTCTCAAGCAATATTATTGCCAAGGTATGTATCTCTCCCTTTTCGTTTACTTAAATACGAGAAACTAACTTATTGCAGGTACCCAACCCGAGAAATCGAGACCTCAGCTTTTAAAGTATGCGTTGCACTCTTTTTCCCTTAGACCGAGTTCTGGCGAGGTTTTTAACGAGGCAACAACTATGTTCTACCTAGGGACAATTCAACAATATCCAAGGCTTCTTTAAAATCAACCTCGAATACTGGGGGCATCACCCTCGGATGTTATGTAAATGGGCCTCGATAGGAAAATTTAGTAATGGGCCAAAGGTCGGATGAACCGTGTCCATGTAGAATAACCGAGACCCGATAACAAAATATGTACGCATGTACGAATAATACAAAGAAGTTCTCTATTTTTCCAAAAATCTCTTTTTTGAAGTCAGATTTCTATTGTACGAGTCATATACTTATGATCTATTGCACAAAATAAACACTCAAAAAGAACGGCCCAAGGGTCGAGTACAAATGTACCTCGGATACTCGGGGACTACTTACTCGATTAATCCAAAGTTCGAAGTTATAAGACCTCAAAGAGGCACACCATGATACACGAGCCAAGGCCATCACACTCAGGGACTAACATTTCGAAAAAAATTGAAATATTATCGGGAAACAAGTCCAAGAGACACACCCGAAGGCTATGGCCATATTAAAGACTATGGTCATATAAAAAGGCTACGGCCGAAATTACGCAGCTTAGAGACGTCTGACTTGTGCTATAAACTAAAGGACTTCAAATACATTGAAAAACCGGTTAGATAAGGCTACCCTCGACAAAACAAATAAGGGATTCGATACAATCAGCCCCCAAATAATCTAAGGGCTTTGATAAAATCAGCTCCCAAATAATCCAAAGGCTTCGATAACATCACCCTTTGAGATGTTAAAACATCTCAACATATACAGGTTAAGTAAACTTGGGTTCCGATCGTCGAACCCTCGAAAAACCCAATGGGTATAAAAAAATATATGCTAAGGCATAAGAAATTTTCACTAAGTCTTTTAGCCAAAGAGGGAAAAATTATAGCCGCTTCTAGAGGACAAACTTGCGCAACTTTAAAGAGCCCAAAGGCCAACCTAGAAGAGCCTAAGGTCTGATATAAAAGAGTCTAAGAGCCAATCTCACGAGCCGAAAGGCCAATACGACTAAAGAATCGAGACCACGCTCTCATTCAAACCTAAGGGTCTGGTTATTGCAAGATTAAACAAACAATTTAAGCTCGAGAACTTCACAATTGTCGATACAACCTAAGGGCCTACTCTATCCTATAAAATTATTCGAGCTTGGCTATTAGAGATAACTCGGAACGATCCGTCCCCGAGACAAATTTTTGAATGAGTTTTTGTGATGACCCAAGGGGTCATTTTATGAATTTAGACTCCGTTCTAGGCTTATTAGCAATAAAAAGATTAATTTTAACTACCTCAATTTGTGTGCGCATCCCGGGCGTGAAACCGGAAAGCTTTTATGTTAAAATATAAGAAATAATAATTTTTAGAATTACAAAATTTGGTTTTAGTGGACTTGAGTCAACATTTTGAGTAAAGGACTCAAATCTGTGTTCCGACGATCCTGGAAGGTCCGTAGTAAAATATGGGACCCGGGCGTATACCCGGAAATGAATTCCGAGATCCCAAGCCTTAAAAATCAATTTTTGAAAGAAATTGTTTTGCTGAAATATTTATGAAATAATGAAAAGAATTAATGTTTGAAGTCATTGGTATCGGGCCCGTATTTTGGTTTCAGAGGCCGATACAAATTTGTTATGATATTTAGGCCTTGCCTGTGAAATTTGGTAAAAAAACAGAGTCCGTTTGACATGATTCGGACATCCGGTTGAAAAGTTATGAACTATAAGTGTTCTTGAGGAAAATAATGAGTTTTGAGGTTTAATTCGTTGTTTTACATGTTATTTTCATGATTTGATCGCACGAGAAAGTCCGTATGATACTTTTAGACTTGAGTGCATGTTTGATTTAGAGCCCTGAGGGCTCGGGTGAGTTTCAAATAGGTTTAGATTGTGTTGCGCTCGTTCTTTCTTATGTTTCGACGTCGTTTCTCCAAGCATAAATGATATCATATTGAACAAATGAGCTCCGATTTATATTTTGAATGAAGTATTAGATCCGTATAATAATTACGGACCCGTAGAAAAAAGAATCATCGAATTTGGACATCGTATGAGGATTTTATGGCCATTTTACCTAGGTTGCCTAGATTTTTCAGGTTAATTACGAATTTGCCCCTGACGGCGTATTAAAAACCTGCACTATTTGCAAATCTTAAAACCTACATATCTCCTTCATTATGAGGTCAAATTGAGTGATTCAAAAGCCTAAATTCATTAGAATTTCACAAGGAATCCATTGGACATATATAAATCGAGTTTAGGGATCGTTTGGCACGAGAAACGAGACAGAATAGCTGGCAGAAAATATATTAAAAACGGGCAGACCTTTTTCTTCTCCAATTTTTCGAGGTTCCAGCCCTAAAAAGGAGTTTTCTTCAACAATCTTCATCCCCAATTGATAGGTAATCAATTCCAAACCTTTTTATTTTAATTCCTTACTATTTTGCATCACTTTTAAAGCAAAAACAAAGGATTTCCATGGTAAAGATTTAGGATTTGGGTAGAATTAGGGAGTTTTGTAAAAATTGAATTTTTATATCAAATTAAGGTCGGATTTCAAAACTAATAGCATATTTGGGTTCGTGGGTGAATGGGTAAACGTAATTTAGTCCGAACCCCGAGTTTAGACCAAGCGGGCCCGGGGTCGGGTTTTCACTTTTTTTTAGAGAACTTAGGAAAAATTATATTATTCAATAAAGTAAGTTCCTTTAGCATTAGTTAATGATATTAATTTTATTGTGATTAGATTCGAGCAAGTTAGAGGTGAATTCAAAAGGAAAAGCTATAATTGAGCAGTGAGTGGCCTGCAGAATTGAGGTAAGTGTTTAGTCTAACTTTGACTTGAGGGAATAGGAATCCCCACTTGTTTGCTATGTGAAATGCATGGGCGTGGTGTATAGGTGAGGTGACGAGTATCTATGCACCACCCAATTTGCCTGTTAAGCATGATCCCCTTTCCCGTTCCCAACTTAATTGATTCTTGTCTTAATTGTTCTATGTCCATTATTGTTTCTACGACTACTTGGTCTTCTTATTTTATTGTTAGATATTGTTCTGGTTATTTTGGAAAGAGTATTGGTTGTTTTAAATGGATTCCTTGTGGTACAAAACGGTTGAGCGGTTTGGTATTGTTTTTACAAATTATATATATGTATATGTTCCTGTTGGTTCCATTGTTGATAATATTGAGGAAGTGATGAGGAATGCAGTTTAACTGTTTTATGATTGTTGAGGTTTACGTGGTTGTTGGGTTTCAATTGATTGTTGTCAATTGTTGTGGCAAGTGTATTAAAAGTGTTGGTTGTTCTTTTGATTTTTATCATGGTACATAAAGACTGAGCTGGGTTGACAGCGTTACGGTGTTTATATATATTCTGGTTGGTTTTATTGTGAAATGATATTGGTTAAAGCTTACGAGCTATACGGTTTTCTGTTTGAAATTGTGGAAATAAAAGTATTGTGAAAGGCTTAGCCTGAATTGTGAAAGTCTCATAAATAAACTGATATGATATGTCCGGTGAGAGCGGGTTGCACGCCGCAACAAGGAGTGATTAGGGTTGATCNGTTTATAAATTAAAGGCTGGAACACTCATTGTTTTATTGTCATTATTTCATATTCTGCTCTTTCTATTATTTAAAGTGAAACTTGTTTCGTTTTCAATTGTTGAGACATAAATATTGTGAAAGGATTTGACTTAAATTGTGAAAATCCTTTTTATAAATAAAGAGATGTGATTGTCTGGTGGGAGCGGGTTGCACGCCGCAACAAAGAGTGATAAGGGTGGACATGTGGGATCGGGTTGCATGCCGCAACAAGAGTAATAAGGGTGATATATTTATAAGGAGGAGCAATAAGGGTGGACAGGTGGGAACGGGTTGCACGCCGCAACAAGGAGCGATAAGGG